>JBBMEG010080571.1:0-18231 GCA_037832605.1 Cyclanthera cordifolia | reverse complement strand
TTTGAATTGTTCTGTACAAATAGTCAAGACGTGTATATGTTGATCTAAATGCCACCTAATTTTTTATAAGTTAATTTGACATTTGTATGTTGTTTAGCACATGGGATGTGCATAAGTTAGTCTAAACACCCACAAATATTCCAGCTGATTATTTGTTTTGGAAGAGCATCAACAAAATCTTGAATTTCATCTATAAAGGGTTGATTTGAAATTATATTACTGTCTCCAAGCTTGTGAACCAAGTGACTTCCATAGCCTTATCACAAGTTACCTTATACATGAGAGTTTGAACTTTGAGATAATAAATTGCTTATTAACATCTTTAAGTAAAAGAGTTGCAATTTTTTTATTTAGTCCCTATGTATATCTCAAATTATTTTATTGCAATTAAAGACATTAACTAAGACAATCTTTATTGTTCAACAACAATTGAAATCAAGTGTTTGTTTTCGAACTTATAACTTCTTGATTATAAAAATATTTTATAGGTCAGGTATATTATATCATTTACAATTTTTGTTGGACAATTATAACCTTCCGTAGTATTTATCCTTTTGAATATGGTGGCTAATAATTATTTTAAATAATCAAACAAAATTTAATGAATCAAACAATGTTATCGGGAATGTGATGAGATATGATCGGTTTAACTTGCCCACCTGAATAAATCATCAAGAAAAAAAAAAAAAATTCAATAAATCAATTTTAAGCAGATAACCAGACAAAATTCTTTTGAACATGAAAGCTAAGAACTTCAAATTTCGTATATCAGCCCATATAATATTGGGATTTTAAAAATAGTAGAAATTTCAGGTAATATCACAATAATATCAATAATTAATAAAAATCACTTACTTATTTCCCAACTTCAACCTAAGATGATTCGAACCCTTGACCTTTCGGATAGACCTGTAACGAAACGTGCAATTGAGGCATAATTCTAATTAAATTGAAACAAAAGCTCAAGCCAAATTTGTTATTGGAGGTGAAAGGAAGAATAGACATTAAGCAACGGGACATATACAATGTTGATAAAACAGCAACACGAAAAGAGCTTCATCTAAGCGTAATCGGCATAGCATTTTTATAGTATAACATATATACTTACATACACATACAGACATACGTAACTAAGGGACAATCTCGTTGGTAGAGGCTTGGCTTG
The DNA here is from genome assembly GCA_037832605.1 of Cyclanthera cordifolia. NCBI lineage: Eukaryota > Viridiplantae > Streptophyta > Magnoliopsida > Cucurbitales > Cucurbitaceae > Cyclanthera > Cyclanthera cordifolia. Next base: position 17,066 of record JBBMEG010080571.1, on the reverse strand, counting down.
GGATCTCCAAAGTATACTCCATTGATGGCCACATATTCAAAACTACGAATAAGCTTAATCGTATCGTTGTCTCTCAAGTCTGAGCCTTAGAACGTGTGTGGCCGCCTCTAGGTATGTAGTGAGCCAAAGCTTTGATTCCCGGCTATCAAAAAAAAAAACTTACGTACACATACATACAATTACATACAAACGACTGATTCATCAAGCAGAGCGGGAGCACCATCTCAATATCAATATCGAAATATCAAACAGCTTCTTCATAAGGTGATACTCAAATGGAAGTCTCATCCCTTTGAGAATCACTTGTACTTCCTCCTCCGGATGAGTTCCCCGCACCACCTTGCGATGAAAACAAGCCATAGAATGGCCATGGAAACGAAAACCTCCTCCCAGACGCATTGTTTCTCTCGTCCTCAATCTCCCCACTACCGCCACCATTAACATTTACATTAAGGTCATCCATGAACCTCGCAGATTCACCACCATCGACGTCTCGCTTCGATTCATCCGCAGGCAATTGATGCCTACACACTGGGCAAGAACTATGCAGCTCCAACCATGGTAGAATACAGCCAGTGTGAAACTTATGCTTACATGGCATCTCTTTGGCTTCTGCATCAACCTCAAAATCATCCAAACACACTGAACATTGCAAACTACCCTCAACTCTCACCACGGGCAGATCATCGACCGCTTCCTTCTGGGCCGGTGGAGTACCATATCTATTAGGATCATTCTCAGCTAGATGTTGCAATAACAGATCCAAACCAGGTCCAACAAAATAATCACCCAATGACCCAATGGATTGATTTTGATTATCAGTTTGACCTCCTCCTCCTTGAACTACAATGGTTTGATTGATTGGATTTATGAGAATAACCCGCTCTCGATCTCGATCAAGCTCTCGGTTCCTCTCTCCCTCATAATTCTCTGATTCAGTTGTCATTCCAGCTCTGATACCTTGAAGCAACTGTAAAATGGTAGCTGAATTTCTCCTCCTCCTTAAAACTGAATCAAGCTCTCGATCCAACTCAGTATGCTCAGCCAATCGATGCCCTTCCCCAGCACCATTGTCATTATCATCATCATCCTCATCAAACTCAAGATGCCTGAATCTACTACGCCGCCCACGAGGATTTCCCATCATACCGAGCAAGATCGGGGCCCAAAGGGACAAAGCTCGCTCCGAACCGAACTCAGACTCGAGCTCATTATTGTCACTAGAAGCACCGCCACCGCTGCCATTAACCATCTCTTCAACAAACCCACTACGACAAAAGGGGCATTTAATTTCAACATCAACGATGGGATTCACCGTTTGAGAACACATATGACACCAATAACTTGTTGCAGTTGCCGTCTCCATCCTCAACCCGCTGTTCTTTTCACCCTTTTCCCCCTTTGAATTTTTTTTTCTGTTACAAAAGAAGAAAGAGAACAGGGTTGATCACAAATCATAGATCGCTCATCGCGGAAAATGATGAAAACCCCATCATAAGCGAGATGGAATGCGCAAAAAACTTGGAAAATTCAACACAGATCTAAGTGAATAGTCAGATCCCAGATCTCCCATCGGTCAACCATCAAAAGGGGGATAGTAGCCAATCATCAAAAAAGTTTCATCGGTATTAGAGGGAGCGATAAACAGATTCAAAATTTGAGGAAATGATAGCGAAGAGAATTGAATAAGAAAAAGGAAATTATGAAACCTAACAACTTGTAATCAATGAGAAAACCAAACGAAGACGGAGAAATGAAGAATTAATTACTTGATAAGCCAAATTGAATGAAGCGAAGCCGAATCTGGTTGAGGAATTTGCAGGAATCCGTGCTTTAGCTCCCGACAGAAATCAGCGAATTGAGAAAGAGAGAGAGAGAACCCAACGAACAAAACAAAACGCAGAAATGAAAAAGAAAGAAAAAAAAAAAAAAAAGAAATGATCAATTCTATCTCTCTCGCAACCCGAGGGCGAGGCTTCCTATCCGCTTCTTCAAACTTCAACTCTCTCTCTCTTATGTGTTCTAAATTAAATTATAATAATTAATCTCTTGTTTAGACCAATGTTTGGGTAAATGAAAATAAAAAAATAATAAATTAATGATCGATGCAATGAAAATTCGACGATCAAGTGATGCATATACGCCTCAAATATGCTCATAAACTAATGCTAATAACTTTTGGTTTTAATTATAATAATTTTTATTAAGGGCACTATCATTACATATATTATTATAAAATTATCTTTAATAATAATAACATACATATTATTTTATAATAGTTTAGCAACATAAACCTATTTTTGTTGATTTCAAAAGAAAAATAAAACATATTATCATAATTCTAGTTATAGTTCTTGAAAAATTATAATAAACATGATTGTTCATCTCCAATGCATCCTTTATTGTATTCAAGTTAAAAACACTTTTTACTTGCTATTTTGTTTCTTTTAATTCTCTACCTAATTTTGTCTCTATATTAAAATTATCAACATAGTCAACCAATTTCGATTATTATTAACTTCCAAATTATCATAAGAGTAATTTTAAGTTTTTTTTTCTTTTTTCTTTTTTAAGATTACAACAATTGAGAATAAGGAGATTCGAACCCGTGACCTCATAATCTTTCGACGTTCGCTGATGTCGTTGAGTTACTGCTCTTTTGACATGTCTATCAATACTTTAATAATGAAAAGGTTTAACATCCTTTAACGTAACTCTTACCTAAAAACAATCATGTCGCGTAAACATTTACGAGTTATCAAACATCAAGCATATTAGCACTAATATATGATTTTTCTTATTGACTAAATATAATTAATATTAAGTAATTGATCATAAGGTTAATTAGTTTTATCTCATGTATTTGAATAACTTATACTTATCAACAAAGTAGTAAACTTCTTGGAAATTTCTATACTTTTTAGTATTTCTGGTTCTTTAGGCTGTGTCGTTATCGCATCTGCATTTTATAAATTATTGACATTTTGAAAAGAATTTATTATTAATTAACAAGCATTTAGAACAAGTCATTTTTAGGTTCAATAAAATAAAAACATAAATATTAGCAAGATTACCAATTGGTAATGGGAATTCTAATTTCCAAAACAAAAGGAAAGGAAAACAAAAACAATAATAATAAATTTGAAAATTTGAAAACAAATAAATAAATGCTAAACTCTTCAAGGCCTGTTCTTTAATATCATAATTGTTTTTTCTTGTTACGAGTTCAATTCAGGGTCGCTAGTTAAGGAATTAATTTTCTACGGGTTTCCTTGACATCCAAATATTGTATGGTTAGACAGTACATCCCATGCAATGGTCGAGGCACGCGCAAGTTGATCACGACCGTCACAAATATTAAAAAAAAAAAAAAAGTAATACTTTTTTTTTCTGTATTTGTTTCAATCAAAATAAACAATAACGGAATTTAGAAGCCAACAAAAACTTATTTCAACAAACATGTTTGATATATCTGTGCTTATTACCTAAATATATGGGTTCCAATCTTTCCAAAATGTTTATTTTTATTGAACTTCTTTCCCTATTTAAAAAAAAGTCTTATTTTCCTATAATGAAGTCAAAACCAATGGCATTTCTTTTACTCAACAGTTAACACAGAGCCAGAGCGGAAGAATCTCTTTCAATGAAAATTGTTTTGTTTTGGAAAATTAATTGAATCTAATAGTGTGAAGCTGTACAAACATTAACCAGTCGCACCTGAGTAGTCGGTTGTAGACGACACCAAAATAACAGGAGCGGATACTCGACTCGAGGCTCTAAACTGTCTGCTAATTTCCAGCTTGATGTTCATCCTACAAAGAATAAACCTAGTTAGAGAGCAACATAATCTGATGCACCAAATTAAGCTAACAGCACATAAATGATGGAAGACACGTGCCTTTCTATACAGAGTAATCATAAAACTCTCCAAAAAAAAAAAAAAAAAACTTTAAGACAGTGAGTTTATGCACACTTCAACTATTCTCACATGATATATAGTTTGACTCTACTATTTAGATATAAAAGAAATTAATAGGAAAGTAATTCTTAAGTAGGTGACCATCATGAATTGAACTCGTCATCTATCAGGCCTCTGTTTTTTTAACCATAATAAAGAAGTTAGAGAAGACAATGCTCTTGAAGGTTTTCATTTTTATTTTGGGTATGGTTGGGAAAGGGGAACGAGAATTACAAAGAAAATGATTATGAGAAGACTGATTATTTGTGTTTGGGGTGAAGAGGCTGGTTTATTGGGAAATTAAATAATGAGTATGATAAGAGTGAAAAATAGTTATAGATAGAACAAAAAGTTGTCATAAGAAGAATAAGTAGTCAGAAGGAGAATAAAAATGTGATTTCGAAGAAATGCAATAATGGAGAAACTGATTCTCGGTAGCCCAAACACAGATAATCATTCACATTCTCATTCTCCTCATTTCATCCCCTTGCCACAAACACCACCTTTTTATACTTGTGAGTGTGAATGTCTACTAGACTAGTTTATGAACGTCTGAACTTAGTTTAGTTTTATGAGGCTCTCAGGTGTCCCATGGACATTTTAACCTGCCCTCCTTGAAATTTTAAATTTCTAGCATTTGTTGTCTGTGTGATGGTTATGGTTGACTCAATCAAAGGCCATGGAGGTTAGTGGAAGAGAAAGGGAGAATAGAGAAGGCAGGTAGATGAGGAGAGCTGAGTTCAAAGAAAGAGTTGGTGAGGGAGAGTCGTGAAAGAAAGCTTTATTTTATCAGTTTTTGTGAAAAATATCAATGAGAAATTATCATTTATAAGCTATGACTTTGCAAATCATAATGTAAAGAAAATGTTCTTCGATCATAAAATGATTATCCCCAAATTTTATTGCCACAAAGTGTTGCTCACCTTACAGGATTTGAACACTTTTATATATATCTTCAATTATAGATAGAATTGTTTCTAATAGACCATAAAGGAAAGGAAAAGTTAAGACTAGCATATAATCCCATCAATGATAAATCTAGATCTACCTAGTACTTTATTTTCTAATAAGAACAAAATGTTCAATACTACTTCCTTTTGAGTGAAAAAGGTATAAAAAAAAACAATAATTTGGGTAAATAATAGCACACAATTGTTACCAATTCTGTCAATAAACAAATATGCAGTCAGTAGAATAAGATTGAATAAAAACATTCAATAAATAAAAAAATCAAGTAATTAAAACTGCCATGTAAGCATGACTCAACTAACAAAAGAAATATGTACCCTTTAATCTTAAGTCAGACACTCGAATCCCCTACACCACACACTGTAAAAAAAAGTAACTAGGATTTTTCAAACGATTATGTGCTGAAATTTCACCCCCTATATCTAGATGAAACTTAATCGAAACAGCAACAGGTATCAATCAAATATTAGTGAAAGTTAAATATTCAAACAAAAATATAGCAAAACTTCATACTTTTTTTGAAAAGACAACTTCATACTTAAGGCTGCATTTACTTGAGCAAGAGATTCAATAAGCATACTACAAAATATTGAGTGGCGATTTGAGATCATGGATAAAAACCCAAATCTTATCGCTAGATCAAGTTTATTTTATCCTTCTATAAATCACAGCCATGAGAATCAATAAACTCATTCCAGCTTCTCTCGCTTACCATGTCCACCCTCTAATATTAAGGGGAAAACCCCCTGCATTGTACTTTTTTTTTGCAAAAAGAAAATGAAATTATAACTAACAAAATATTCTCATTACCAAGGGCAAAGGCAAGCCAATATATGTACTACTTCGTGCTTCCTATCATCCAGAAAAATATCCAAACATGATAAATTTTGATCAAAGAGCTTTGGTGAGGCAAAGTGAATTAAATTCCATAAGCTTATGATAACTAACAGATTTCATTATCTGAGATAAGTAACTAAGCCTAAGAAAATTAACATATTTCATTATCTGAGATAAGTAACAAACAGATTTCATTATCTGAGATAAGTAAACTCACGTCAGCTACTTTGAAATGTCTGGACAGCTTTGATGGAGACGCATCTGGCCCAGAAGTAGAACCATTATCACCGTTACCAAAATGGGATACCTGCAGATAGTGATAGCAAGAATTGATGCTATAATTAGTAGGTTACTGTTGAAAAAAAAAAAAAAGAAGACACGAATGAGGCTCAATAACATACGAGTTTGTGTGTGCACGTAGGGGTAGAGCAACCTCTAAAAGAAACACTTCTTCTTTTTATCTTCTAGGAGAAATAGTTTCATTTCAAATAAAACATGAATTTTTGTTGGGTATTCCTTGTGCTACTTCCAATTGGGTTGGGTTGGGTAATCCTTATCCTACTTTTACTACGATTGGGTACTCCTTATAATACTTCTAAAAAGAATGTATGCTACTCCTAATAAAAATGGGCATTCCTATTACGACCTTATGATTCTCACAAGACAACCATCTAATTGTACTACAAAGGAGATTGTTTATGAGAAACATCAAAACAAAAGAAGACGTCATATTTTTCTTTTATTTTTCTTTTATAAGAAACATCAAAGGAGACTTTAAAAAATTGTTCCATTCCAACCACAAGCTTCAATAAACTTATAGTCCAGTCTAATTGTGAGTCTGCTAATTTTTCTGGGTTTTTAGATCATTCAATTATAGAATTGTCTAGAGGTGTACATAAGTTAGATTAGGTTAAGAGAATTTTTTTTGGACCAACCCAAACTTTCGGATCGGTGAATCCATCAATCCGTCCAACCTTATGTGTTTGAGCAACTCAATCTATATACTCTTGTTGGGTCGTCGGGTTGGGTTACCATTCATCAATGGCACTTTCTTGCTCCTACTCTCATTCATCCTATTAAAAGTTGATTTCTACTAATAATAAGAGGGTGTTTGTAATTTGTATGAGTAATTGCATGAGGAGTTGTTTTGAGTAATTAGAAATGAGGGTTAAGTTGGGTTTTGAAAGAGAGGTTGTAGCAATAGCTAGTTTGGATGTGAGTGTTTGAAAAGTGATCATAAAAATTCATTTACATAGCTCCATAAAACTTTCAAACAAACAATCACTAATAAGAGTAGTAGTAGTAACAGTAATAAAGTTTTATTCAGTATTAAAAAAATAATTTTAAACAAAAGCACTTCATTCAGTAAAAGAAACTTGTAATCATGCAAACACTTTTGGCCTATTGTTTTACAGTTTTATGTAAACCATTGTATTATTAGTGGTAAACTTAGTCCAAACGTTCTCCTTTTTCATCATTATATTTGAGAGACCTTTGTAATTCTCCCTATAGACCTTTTGATCCCTTCTCTTTGTAATCTTTTGCAACTTCATGCATTAATGAAATTGTCTCTAATCCCAAAAGAAATAATGGCAACCCTCTTCATCTTGTAAGAATTGAATGTTGAAACTCAGTATGATATTTACTTCAGGAAAAAAAAAAATCATGGAAGACTAGATGCTATAAAACGAAGGGTAAAGCAATAGGATCACAGCAGGAAATTTAGAGCTAGTAAAGAAATGTCAGCAGAACAAGAATGGATGCATGCAAGAGTGCATAAAAAGCTTGATACGTTACCCTAGACAAATATTTACTATCTTGGCCATCTTCAAAGAGAGACGAGTAATAAGCTGGATCATATATGGAGCCTCCCGTTGCATCATCAGAACCTGAGGGCTGTCTAACTACAATTGGAGTAGCAGGGTTAAGAAAACTGTTTCTCAAATCATCTGCCTCTCGAAGAACTGGAGTCTCCATGTATGATATCCCCAATCTGTAAATTTGAATCCACAGTAGAGAAGACGATAGTCTAACAGAAAATCCAATAATCTGCATAGCCAGAGTAAGCTTTACTGAAAAGGTGAAAAAGGGTCCATATTTCTCTGGTGAGATGTTCCTGCATACAAGCAACATTTCATTCATTTTACAGGGTATGATAGCAGTTAACAGTCAACACCATGCATCAATTTAGAAGCACCTATGCACTTGATGAAAATTAGAAAATAATAGGAAGCACAGCTGATATAAAAAAAGGGGGAAAAAAATCTCTAGGTGACCAGCAACAGATGATACAACGTAGAACTTCTGTTGCACCTATACAAAAATGAAGCTTCCTTCAAAATCGTTTTTATTCATCATATCTTAATCAAAATCATATTCAGTCAGAAATTATACTTTCAACTTTGAGTATGAAGTTTCAGCTTTGATTGAATTGGCTTAATCTATTTGATATACGACAATGCTTCCATGGACCAGTGGCAAACATCGAACAAGTGAGGAAGGATAAGGATTGTCATGAAATTATCCAAGTTGTTAAATAAAATAGAAATATAGGAGTATGATATGCGGCTTCCACATTGGAAATGCATTTTAAGGAAAAAGAAAAGAAATGAAAATAATAGATCGGTAAGTTTCAAACCATCATAGAGTGACCTAGTAGACAAAAAAAAGCTAAGAGGTGATAGAATCCACAACGCCACCTGCCTCTCTAAGAATTAATTGTCTGTAGATTTCATGACATCCAAATGGTGTACGATTAACCATTATGTCTCGTGAAAATAGTGAAGGTGCACGTAAGCAGTCACGTATCTAACAAAAAAGTAAGTGGCTTCAAGAATATATATTCAATCGAGGGCGGACAAAAGAACACTCTGGGCATCATATCATGTGCATAGTAGAATTATAATACAAAACAAACTTGTTCTAAATGCATCCTTTCAAACTATACTCTATGAACAAGAATAAGAAATCACTAAGTCGGCCAACCACGAGAGAAATAGATAGAGACAGACCACGTGTCGTGTGCAAAAAGAATGAACCAGAAGATGTCAAGGAAAATCGCAGAGAATAAGAGAACGGCATAAGTACGGCCAAGACTCTGACTGCTGCTCTCTATAGCTACCAAAGCGAACAATGCAATCGCCAAATTCACAAGCAATACACCGTTGTACAACGCCCCAAGGGATCCAATCAATGCGCACCCAATCTTTATCATATACATATACAGAAAAATTAGATTAAGAATGCAAAATCAAAGTATACGAAGAATCACAGTTACAAAAAGAACAGGAAAACACGAATCGAGGAAAGAATGTACCTGGATATGAATGAGAATAATTGCGAAAGACTGAAGCCTGTCGTAATCACGAAGCCATGGCCGGAGTCGGTCTCTCAATGAACTGCAGAGCATCATATACCATTTGAGAAATCCACCGACGAACTTCCCGGCCTCGTAACCACCTCCGGCCACCGCAGTCTCCGCTCGATTACTTGCTTGTCTATGATCTTTTTGGTATCTGTTAAGTTTCTTTCCCCTTTCGGAAACTGAAATCAGATCGTCGATTTCTTGAGCTTGAGGGAGTTCGGATACGACGCACCGATGACGGATTAATTTGAAGAAATAATCCCTTAATTTTGAAAGTCATTTCAGACAAAATACAAAAACAAAAGAAGGTTGAGTGATTATTATAATAGGTTGTTATTTTAATTATTTATAAATTTGAGGGATATTTGGATCGAGATTCTAAGAGTAATATAATTGATATTTATAATGAATATTTATTTTTTTATTTAAAAATAATGATTGCATTTAAAAACTCGTTTATGTAATTTTTAAAAATATTTAAAATTATTATTTATTTTGACTATTTAGAAGTAATGATTAGTAATAATTGTGGTTATTAAGAGTATTTAAAATTAAATTTTATTTTGAGTATTTAGAAGTAATGATTATAGTCAAAATCTCGTTTGGATGTAATTTTAAAAGTATTTATAATTAGTATCTATAATGAGTATTTATTTTAAGTATTTAAAAGTAATGATTGCAATCAAAATATCGTTTAGATGTAGTTTTGTTAAGAGTATTTGGTAAGTAGTAGTTTGAAATACTAGTCGAAATACTCATACCAAACGTCCATGAGTTTCAAAAATAGGTAGATATGATTATTTGTAGATGAGTTACAATTAATAGTTCGTTAGGATGATAGTTTTTTTAAATGATAATAAACATTAACTCATTTAGATGTTGTTAGAAATAGAGACGTCCACGGGGCGGGTGGGGACGAGATGACTTTACCCCTCCTATCTCCACTGCTCATTTTAATTTTCATTTCTGCGAAATTTACAATTATATTTTGCGGGAACGAGGCAGGTACTCATCGCGGAATATATGAGAATTGGGTTTTCCACGGAGAATTATTTCTCATTTTAATTTTTTTTTCTTATTCCTAAATTTTGACAAAATTTCTCCATCTTAATTCAATTCACTAAATTTTGGATATTTTTTTAATAGTTAAATGAATATTTGGGTCAGGATTAAATGAATATTCAATTCACTAAAGAATCCACAACTTAGCAACCCGAATTATCCAACTGTGGTTTATGTTGAATTATAATTTTATTTGGGTCAAGTTTGAAGTATGATTTTTTTTTTTTTTTTTTTTTTGAGTTAGATTGATTATAAACTTGGTCAATTTTTCAAATCAGACTAAAGAATAATATATACATATACATACATACATGTGTGCGAGAGAGAAGATAAATTAACTAATAAGATAAAATCTTAGCATATTAATAAACAACATGCACAAATAAAATAGATAATAATAATTCAATTATACATATCATCAATTTTTTATTCATATTGTTTGTGTATATATATATAAATAAATTAACATAATTCGAGATTTGCATCAATATATATTCAAATATCATGAAGCCTCCGTTAATTATTGTAATTTAAAAAAAAAAAAAAAAACCCAACCAAATTCAAATAAAAAAAAAAAACCGTTCTTAAAAATCATTTTGACCCAACCCAATCCTAAACCGGTGTAAGGAACAATAGAAAAAGAAAAAGGAAAAAAAACGAAACGATAAAAAAAGCATATGGTTCTCAAGATCCAATATCGAGCTAGTATTATTTGCTTTTCGATCGCTGTCCCGAAGAGAATCACTGTCATAAACCCTTTCGATTGCATCATCCACTCTTCAGGAGCGACGAACAGGAAAGGTTAATCAAAGCTGTTTCGGCGTTGAATTTTCCGGTATTTAAATTTCAATTCCGTTCGGAATCTTTTTTCCGATGATATTTACCTGTTGTGAATCGATCTAAGCATGCAAATTCCTGATTTGAAACGGTTTAATTTTGGATTCATGAATGACCTATGGTTCTGCGATGTATGAATATCATCTGCCGAATAGATCTCATCTCGTGAATTTTATTTGATTTTTTAATTCTGAACTCACCTTTCTTATCTTGTTGATGTGAGATACAGAGAGATGAAGAAGATGGACGTGCCCATGCTGGGTTTGCTTCTTTTTGTTTTCTTGGTGGCAGCGGCATTTGAACCCATCTCGTCTTTGCCATCTACTGTTCCTGCATTCCTCTGGTCTCCTCACCATCGCCATGGGTACGTAGCTTGAATTTTCGTGTTCCTTTTATGCTATATGTTAAATTTTTTGGGGTATCAAATCGTTCCTGATGATGATTGATGATTGATGAACATAGTTAAGTTGGTCTTTAGATACAATCGAGATCCCCGATCTCTACCAAATTCGGGATTATATGATTATTCTCTTCATTGTTGCATCAATTGTCTCGAACTTTTAGGTTTCTCCTTAAATTCCATTTTGGAAAAGTTTCGTTTGGTTATTTGTGCTGTTCTTTCTAGACTTGTCAACTGAAGGTGAAAAAATTTTGCTGTTGAGTGGTGCGAGGAGTTCTTATAAGAGTTAAGTAGCTTGTAATTTTTTTTTACATAATGCTAATTGCAGTTTGGCGCAGCGTGGGTAGTACAAACACAACATAAATGAAGCTCTATCTATGCATAGTTGGCAAATATTTTGCCTTTTTCACTGGCTTATCTGATTGTTTAACTATTGTTTTATGGAAATTATATACTCTATATCACTGTTCTGTGCATGATTTAAAAGTTGTACTGTATGTGTATGGTTGCAGGTTCTCTAACAGCATTCTTGAAAAATCTGTTGATTACCAGACCATTTCTCCACAGGAGCTTGCAAAGTCTGTTCTGTATGAAGGGGGCTGGTCAAAATTTATGGTATTTTTTTTACATTTCAAATCTTGTTCAGTAGTTCCTTTCTTCTTCATTGGTTTATAGATGTTCTCCCATGCACATTTTTTTAAAAGAAAAGCCAACCGTTTTTCTTTTATATACATTAATTTTCTTTCTCATATTTATATGTCATTAATCCTTTAATTTTTCAGTGCACAAGCGAGAAAGTAGAGCAGCATGTGGATCTTGCTATAGTCTTTGTTGGATCTGAGGTAGGAATATTTGGAGTTTGAGATCTACAACTCTTCATCATGTAGTTCTTTAAGTTGTGAATTTTTTTTTTTAATCTTTCAATGGCTCTATTTCATTCTTCATTATCGTTTTTCTTATAGCAAAATTATGACCCCTTGTTTATCATGTTTGAATTTGGTATTATTGTTTTGATCAAGCTTACAAAATTTAGGAGACTCAGTTTTGTAAAATTTTTAGATAATATTATCATAAGATGCATTTCATGATACGTACATACATTTTATTATTATTATTTTGTGTGTATTGAGTAGAAAAACAACTTTTACTGAGAAAAAGAAAGAACAAAATACAAGGCCATAGAAAGAAGGGTTGAACTAAAGGAAACGGAATTACTACTCAAGCATCTACAACAAAGAACCATATAAAATGTAGAAGACAGGCTTATTACAAAATAAACTTTGTATTGATAGCGTAAAGAGAAGCGTTAAAAATTGCCAAATTGTGCGCATCCTTCCATTACATCTCTTTTGAAGAACATGATCCTTTCTTTTCCAGTCAAATAAACCAAAAAGTTGTGAAGGAATCTCCTCCATCTCGGCCAAAAAAGGAGTGTGATGAGATATGAGAGAGATACTTTTGGGAGGAAGTGGTTTGGTTAGTCTCTCTCTTGGAGACTTTCATTTTAGCCCTAGGAAGGGGAATGTTCACCTTAGAGTCCTGGTCCTTCCAAAGGTTTTCTTGCCCTTCCTTCTTTTGACGGATGATTAGTTCCCCCATGTTGAGTGGCTCCAATTTTTCCTCCATGTGGAAGGTTGAGATCTTCTTGCAGCAGATAATGCACAAATAACTAATAAGTTAGCACCTTGGATCAGACTTAACCGGGAAGCTCATAATAGTTGGGCTTGATTTTTGTACTTTCTTTAGAAGGGTGGGGATCTTGGTCATATCCTTGGGAGATGTGATTTTGCTAGTGCAGTTTGTGGTTGTTAGTTTGAGTCCTATGGCTTTTCCTTTGCTAGCTCTAAGGGTTGTAGAGAGACGATTGAGGGACTTTTCCATTTGTCTTTCAGTGAAAAAGGGTTATTCTTGTGTCAGGCCAAGGTTTGTGCTATTTTATGAAGTGTTTGAAGCGAGAGAAACAATAGAATCTTTATGGGTGGGGTGATCTTCTACAATGTTTTGGATCCTTAATTATAGGTTCCATGTTTATCTTTGGGCTTTAGTAGCAAAGTTATTTTGCAACTATCCTTAAAGATCTTATTTTACATGATTGGAACCACTTTTGTTGTTTGGCTTCTTTTTGTGGGCTTTATTTTTCTATGCCATGGTATTATTTCATTTTTTATTTGTCAATTACTTTCTTGCAAACTTTTCAATATGCTACAAGTACCTTTTCGATTATTCAGGATAATAATTTGGTGCATGTTATGTTGGTTGCTTGATCAAAGTTATTTTTGTTTATTTATTTATTTTACTTGACAAGTCTTTTGCTTTTCATAGTTGCAGTCCAATTTTATGTCAAGCAAGCACGTGGATCCAAACCTTATGGACTTGCTAAAGGTTTGCAAAATCAATGTGCTTTATAAATTCTAAAACGGGATGTTTTTGAGTCTCAACTCAATTCTAGGATCATTTTCTACAGGGCTCTTTCTCAAGGTCCAACTTTTCCTTGGCATTTCCCTATGTGGCTGCACCAGAAAGGGGTACAATTGAAAATTTAGTGATCTCAGAGTTTAAAAAATCGTGTGGGCATGACCTTGGAATCAGCAACAGTGTTTTCCTGGATTTGTGCTCGATTGAGGATGAATCATTTCAACGACTTCCTCTGCAGCTTTCAATCAATGTAAATCATCTTTATATGACGCTTCATTTGTTTTCTTAGTTAAATTGATATTTGTTATTTATTTTTTTCTACATTAAACGAGTAGGATTATATGGTTTCAAGAATGGAAAAGAAGTCAAAGGGAGAAACAGATCTGGTTGTTTTCTGTCATGGAGGTCTGAACTCTCCTAAAGAAGTTAATCCACGATCTTCTGAAAGTATGTTGACTCATTTTACTTTGTCTTACAACGGTTATTAGGAGACACAACAGGATTGATGTTACGTTTACAATGGTAAATTCTCATGCTGAATTTTGAAATTGTTTTATAGGTAAAACTTTGTTGGAGATAATGACTTCTGCTGAGCATGTTGGGGCGAAGTATGAAGTTCTCTATTTGTCGGATCCCTTTAGGTCCATTCGCCATTCTTCTATGAAGCTGGAAAGATTTCTTGCTGAAGGTTCCTCTGGAAATGCATCGGTTAAATCAGCAGATTTCTGTGATGAAGTTTGCCAAATGAAATCATCTCTTCTCGAGGGGCTTTTTGTCGTGAGTCACTAACTGTTATTATGTGTGATATCTAACTTTATGATTCTATTTTGGCATTCGCCAAAAGGAGCATGGCTCCAATGATATTATGTACGATCTAGTATCTAATAGGTTGCAAGTTTGAGTCCTCTAGAGTTGCGCACTAGTAATCAATAGGTTACAGGTTTGAGTCCTCTAGGGTGGCAGAGTGGTTGAATGCTTGGGTGTTGGGGTGTGCTTCCCTTGACATCCAAATTCGAGACCGGCGTGGGGATTAATTTCCCAGGTGGCCCACTTTCCGCCTTCGCTCTTACGATGTCTTCCGGTGTGGCGAGCCAGTGGTGCATCAGGAAGTTCCCAGATCATAACAAAAAAGGTTATAGGTTTGAGACCCTTAACCCCCATAAATGTAGTTGAACTCAAAAAAAAATTTCTTCGGCTACACCGTGTATAAAAGTAGACACCATTGACTAATTTTAGCAATCAACATGAAATACTATTTTCATGACTAATAAACTGAATCTGATAACATTTTGTTATAGTTTGGCCAATTCGGAAACCTACTCTCGCTTACCTCCATAAACTAAGAATTATTACCTGTGAAGCTGCTGTTCATGGCTATTAACTCTTTTTTTTTATAAAGCTTTACTCTTTTCACAAAAATCATACCTCTTTTAAGTATGTTTTCATCTCCGTGCGTGTGCGTGTGCGATTTCACTAGTCTGGCTGTTTAAATGCTTCCAATCTCGAACCATGCAGGGGATCGTTTTGCTCATAATCCTACTATCAGGGCTTTGCTGTATGATGGGTATTGACACCCCGACCAGATTTGAGACACCTCAAGATTCTTAAAACGCGTTTTGCTTTCGTTTTGGCGATGTGTTCTCGAAGGGTGACGGCCAATGATGCCATTAATTTGTCAGACTAGATATGGTTTTGCGGTATTTTTTCTTATACTCTGTTGACTTATGGCATGGTTTTCTGCCGTGTTCACCAGCTGCTGTTGGTGTTATGTATGAATATTAAAGCATTTTGGTTTGTCCTTACATTATTATGCCATTTCATTGTAAGCAAGGAGAAAATAAAGATGTGTTTTTTCCATCATATACTTTCTTGCATCAAAGTGAACATATTATTGATTGGAGGAAAGTTTTGTGGTCAATAGAATGAAAAAAAGTTCAATTCTTGAAGATCACCAATTATTTGGTAATTAATTTTTTACAATTATCTTAACAGCCAAATGTGTAACTCGCAACAAAAGTTGGAGTGTGTGATAATTAATTCGAACAAACGCTCCCATATATAGAAAGCATATTGGGAAGCAAAAATGGTGGAAGAAGGGAAAAAAGAAAAATAATAATAAAATAAATAGATAAATATATATATATACATATATATGAATTGTGATTGTTATTTTAATAACCTTTTATACTGTATGGTTTTTTTTGCACTCAACCAGGATATTGTTATTATAATAACCTTACATATGGTTCAAAAGGTTTATGTATTATTAATGTAAAATAAATTTGTATAGTTTTATTGATGTCAAATGGTAGGGCACTTTTTCATATTTATGTGCAACAAAGTTTCCTCTAAAATAAATGGCTTAGTTTGAATGTACATGTAATTTTATTACTATTTCTTTTGAATGAAAGTTAACCATAGACTTTTTTAGAAATTATTTTAAATTATTTTTTAATTATGGTTTGAATGTTGCCACGGGAATATATCTTCATAGAAAAACATTTTTTTTAAAATAAAGACCAAATGCTTTCTACCATGATTTCGTATTAATTTCCACTAAATATAGAATAAGTAAAATTTAAACCCTTTCCAAAATGAAAAACAACTATCAACTTTGCCGGTTTAATTGCCCTGCTTGACACTTGCGTCATCCTTATGCCAATAGTACTTTCTGCTGCCAAATATTTTAATTTTTAATTTTTTTTATAGTCATAAACACGACTTAAGACATGTTGGGTTCGATACCCTTTTGGCTAATTAATTGACTCTTATTTTTTATTTTTTTTTTCTTTCATTCTCCTCGATTCACGACCTAGCCCTTAGTTTATTATATTAACAAATATTATGCAATAAATGACTATAACATAACAATTAGAGGCTGTTTGGTGGGGTGGGGTGGGTTGGGAAGGTTCCCAACCCTTTGTTTGGTGGGCAGGGATAATTTTCCAGCCCAACCCGGCGCGTGGGCTCCACGCGCGCGAGTATTTACCAACTAGTCTATTTAACTTATTTATTTATAAATTGTATATATTTTGTTTATGTGTATTTATTTACGCGTTTATTTCAATCGATTATTTTACTTCCTAACCTGTCGTTGTCTTTTTCTTTAATTTTTTTTTTCTTTTTTATTGTGTTTAATTTTTTTCTTTTTTATTTTTCTTTTCTATTTCCTTTTTCATTCAATTTTATTTTTATTATTTTTTTCTTTTTTCACTCTTAAATAT
>JBBMEG010080569.1:0-11282 GCA_037832605.1 Cyclanthera cordifolia | reverse complement strand
GAATTTTATCTAAAGACTGTATTTTAGAAGATTGTCCACTCAACATGGAAGATTCATCAAATATCACATCTCTACTTGTAACAACCTTTTTAGTCTCAGGACACCATAACTTATATCTCTTAACACCAGGCTTGTAGCCTATAAAAATACATTTCAAAGATCTTGGTTCAAGTTTACCATCATTAACGTGAGTATAATCAGGACAACCAAATATCTTCAAATCTGAATAATTGGCAGGAGTATCATACCACACTTCTTCTGGCGTCTTTTTCTGAAGAGAAATATGCGGAGAGCAATTGACAATATGACATGCTAAAGCAGTAGCTTCAGCCCAGAAGGATTTAGGTAAGCCTACGTTAGATAACATACAACACACCTTAGTAATCAAAGTCTGATTCATCCGCTCTGCTACTCCATTTTGCTGTGGAGTATGACAAACGGTTAAGTGTCTAACAATTCCTTGTGTCTTGCAAAAAGAATTAAACTGACCAGAAAAAAAATTCCAAACCAGTCTGTACGGAAGATATTTTATCTGACGTCCTGTCTGTTTCTCAATCATGGTCTTCCAATCTTTAAACGTAGAAGACACATCACTCTTTTGCTTCAGGAAAAGTACCTAAACTTTTCTAGAAAAGTCATCAATAATGCTGAGCATATAAAATTTTCAACATTTAGAAGGTACTTTAGATGGACCTCAAAGATTAGAGTGTATATAATCAAGTGTTCCCTTTGTACTATGAACACCTTTTGAGAATTTAACACGTTTTTGCTTTCCAAAAACACAATGCTCACAAAATTCAATATCGGTAACTTCATGTCCATCAAGAAGTCCTCTTTTGCTTAACTCGATCATTCCATTTTCACTCATATGCCCAAGACGCATATGCCAAAGTCGAGTAATGTCATTATCAGATAACGAAGGTGTAGAAACTGCTACATCACCAAGAATTATAAAACCCTGTAAGACATACAGATTGGAAGAATTTTTCTGACCTCTCATAACCATCAAGCTACCTTTACTGACACTTACAGCTCCACCTTCACTAGTGAACTTGTACCTTTTTGAAGTAAGAGTACTCAAAGAGAACAAACTTCTCTTTAAATCAGGAATGTGTCTCACATCAGAAAGTGTTCTAACAACTCCATCAAACATCTTGATTTTGATTGTTCCAATACCAACTATCTTACATGATGAATTATTTCTCATCAATACTGTACCAGAAGACGTTGAATCATATGTTGAAAACCAGTCCCTATTGGGAACAATATGAAATGAACATCCTGAATCAAAAATCCAATCATAAGATTTTAAATTGTTGTTAGAAGCAACTAGAAGTTCACCATCACTATCAACATTTTCAACAACACTAGCTTCACCAGAGCATTCAAGTTGCTTTCCCTTTTGAAATGCAGGAGTTCTCTTGTTCTAATTTTGTAACTTGTAGCATTCAGAAATGATATGATTTTTCTTCTTACAATAATTGCAAGTTTTATTTTTATTTCTGGATTTTGATCGATTTCTCTGATCGCCATCATTTTTCTTCTTTTGTGTTCTTCCCCGAACTACTAACCCCTCTCTGGAACTCTCAGCTCCACCAGTAATATGTTTAATTTTCTCTTGGTTGAACAAACTATCATATACTTCATCCAGAGTGAGAGTATCAAGACTATATAATATCGTATCTCTAAAATTTGAATACGAGGGGGGGTAGAGAACACAATAAAATTAAGGTCAAATCTTCATCTTCATAGGTAATTTCCATAGCTTCTATCGAATGTAATCTATTTAAAACCAACTAAATGGTTATCTAAGGATGATCCTTCATCCATATGATAAGAAAATAATTGCTGCTTCAAATGCAGTTTTGTAGTTAAGGTTTTTGTCATGCAAATTTGTTCTAACCTTAACCATAAACCAGCAGCATTTTTTTCTTTAAAAACATCTTGCAAAATTTCATTCGACAAATGAAGATATATTAAAGTAAGAGCCTTTCTGTCCTTGATTTTCTTTTCTTCTTCAGTCAAAGAAGCAGGCATTTTATTAATCCCTCATAAAGTTTCTTCTATAACCATTTAGACAAGTACTGCCCGCATTTTAGCTTGCCATAATGAAAATCTAGTATTGTGATCCAAAAGCGGTACATGATGTTTCATAGTTGCCATAACAAAATATCTCAACCAAACGAAACACTATATTCAAGATCTAATAAACTTACTCTGATACCACTTGTTAACAAATATCTACCAGATCAAACATTTACCACTTGATAACGATGCAGCGAAATAAACTAGATTTACGTATATCAATGACAAATATAAAATAAATGGAGTAAAGAGAAAAGCAATAATACAAAAATCTTACGTGGTTCGGACTAAGCCTACCTCCACGGGCGAAGACAGTAAAAAGTATTCCACTAGAGTTCCAAAAATGGGATTACAATGGAGCACACTCATCACTCACCAAAATCCCCAATACACCCAAATATTGAACTCACCAAAATTAATTTCTAAATGCAATTAGAAATTAACCTAAAATAATTTAAAAATTGATCGAAGAATTTAGTAATCGATTTTGATTGGTACTTTTAGGTTTCGAGATGACGAATTCCACAGCTCTGTAGGGGAGTGAACTGTCGGAAATTACATCCAAAGTTTATCTAGATTGAATGAATATGATGAAGCGATCCAACATGAAGATGAAGATACTGCGGGGGAGATTTTGAGTATGAAATCGCCGACGTGCAGAGCCATGAACAAGTCGGAAACGATGTACAATTGGTGAGTGTAGAAGAACAATTCGAATTTCTTGGTTCGAACTTTGGGAAGAGAGGTAATCCACATCAATAGCCTAGCCAAAAGGCTTACCATTCCTGGAAGATTTGCGATGTCGATGTCTTTCCACTCCAACAACTGCATTGTCAAAATCCATTAAAATTATAAAATCTTACTTCGGTAGGAAAGGTGTTTGATGAAATGTCTGAATGTTTGATTCATATTTTTATTGAATTGAGACTTGAGAAAGTAGAATTTTATAGGTTGTATTGAATTTGAAAGCTGTTGTTCAGAAATTATTAACTAATTATATCAATTTGAGGAAGTGTGAATTCTCCTTAAGCTCATCTCACCTCCGGAAAACGCTTGGTTACAATCTGAGGACTCACCGCATAGCAATTCCCAAGAAAAACCCTCTTCCTACGCCATATGAGTAGAAACTTCTATACTCTGTTTTTTTTTTCCTCGAAGAACAAGTGTTTGGTGTTGAGGGAGGTGTGGGATGGGTGAAGAAGATGGTATTTATTTATTTATTATTATTTTTTACCACTTCAACTTTTTAACTATGATTAAGTTTTTTTTTTTTAACACAAGAATGATTTTTAAACTTTTTTGAAATTTTAGGACTAAAACTGGACAGTTGAAAGTTTAGAGACTAAAATTGAACAAAAATGATAGTTCTAGAACTAAAATGAAACTTTTCAAAGTGGAGGACTAAAATGAAACTTTCATGATAGTTGAGCGAACAAAATGGTATTTTAACCAAAAAATGATTAATGCTCGATTTAATATTTGACATAGTTTTAGAAAATAATCCAATTACAATATTATACCAAGACATATCTTGTATCTTCATCTTCTTGATCTCTTGGAAACTTTGACTAGGCAAGAACAAAACCCATGAAATATTTTCCAAATATTTTCTAAAATATTTAAATTACTTCAAGTTAAAGATTTCTTCAAAATTATTCATAAAAATCTTCTAAAGATAATTGATTTTATTTTAAAATCTTTATTTTATTATCTTTTAATTTATGGTTATCCATATTTTCCAGAAATATTAAGCATATTTATTTCCTTTATATATTCCTAAAATATTACATTTTTAAAGATAAAAAAGTTTTCAAAAAATATTTTAATTTTTTTTAAAAAAATTTCCTACCCAAGTATTTTCAAAAAAAATATTTTAAGAAAAATTGTGAAATTTTTATGTAGAAAAGTTTCCATGGTCACCATTGAATACCCCATATTGAGCCTCATCGACAACCTAGTGGTTGTAGGTGGGTGGGGCGTAAGAGCACCACATCACCCCAGCCGTGTGGCAAAGCGCCGGCCGCCCTAGGCTATTGCCTTTCTCATTTTGGTGTTTTCCTCTTCTTGGTGTTCTTCGCGTTCTTCGCAATGGTCTTTGTATTCTTTAACTTTTGGAAAATTTCAAATTGAAAGTTTTGAAAATCTAAAAAAATACAAAGTTTTTCTTATACTAATTTCTATGAAAAGTAAAAATCTTAATGCAAAACAAAAAATCTTCGGCTAAAATAATAAATAATAAAAATCTTCTAATAAAAATTAAAACTCACTAATAAAAAGAGTCTAACAACAACAATTACCTGAGTCAAAGCTTTGATATTGGTGGTTCGAATGAAATGGTAACATTTAAAACGGCAGAAGCATGTGATTACAAAAATTTACACAATAATTAATCCAATTATTTATCTTGATTAATACAATTAATCTACATGCAATACTCTAGTTGGTTCACTTGTTTTTTATACTTATATTGATCGATGCCTCTGATCAATTCTGGCGTTTCTTTATGCTAAGTAGAATTGACTATTCCTTTAGAAGATATTGGACGATTTCTTCTGTCTTGCAGGCTATGTCTTCTTTGGTACACCGAGTGCTCGATCGGAAGCTGATTAATGTGTAGATTTAGATACACACCTAGCATGTTAAAACTCTTTTCATAATTTGTTCGAGTGGCCAAAAGTAATTTCACTATTTTTCTCCACTTCCAAGACTTCTTCTTGGAGATTTTATTGGTAATTCTATTATTGGGAGAGAACCTAAGAACCTGTTTTTTCTAGGCTAAAAAGAAACTTAAATCATTTTCATGGCTTAAGAATTAGACCACTACAACACTTTTTTTTTCTTTTTTATATTACAACATTAGGGTGGAGGGATTCGAACCACATGTCGAATTGATGCTAGAGCATCACTAATGTCAGCTGAACGATGCTCGCTTTGGCACAACACTCTTTTTCTTAGGCAAAAGAGAAACTCAAATCCTTTTACCAGTTTAGGATTAAACCAATTTCGTTTTCTCACAACCCAAGGTGTACTCATACCTTAATAATCCCAAAACAATAAGAAAATAAACCTTATAGAATATATACCTCTTGAAGGCAAAATACAGAAGTTGAGTGTTGACAACTTCTTCACAAAATTTGTAATATATTGATTTAAATCAAACTTTTTAGGACTATTTAGAATGAATATGCTGCCACAAAAATTCAGCAGTTGAGATAAGAGATTTATGAAAGAGAAGATAAAATTTGAACGTTGGATTTATGACAAAATGATCAACGAGTGAGATTTGATGGAAATATGATGAATTATGACTTTTAGATTTAGCACAAATATAATAGATTGATGGGTTTGAGTAGAGATGAGATGAAAAGATATTTGGTGTAAAAGAAAACAATAAGAAATGAATATTTCGTTTTTCCCATAGACGATTTTTCCTTCAAAACATCAAATGTCCATAGCTTCTTCATTTTAATTTCGATTTGAACGATTCAAAATGTCTTGGAATCATCTCTTCAATCACTACATAATAAAAACTTCAAAACTCCAAAAATATGAGTAAACTAAATTCTAGTTTGTTATCATCAAAATATTAATTAATTAATTAAAATTAATTAATTTGAGATAAGTGGCTAAAAAGCCTACAATCTCCCTTTTTTGATGATGACAAACTATACAATAAAAATGAATTCAAAATGATGTGTGGTATATGATATGAGTTAACAAGCACAATCAACACACAAGGATAATAAAAATATACTTTTATTTTTCTTATTATCTTTCTCTCCCTTCTAGAATCAATCAAAAAGGAATAATAAGAAGAAAAAAAAAGAATAATATAAAATTGATATTCATTGAACTCTTAACAAATGTCTCCTCGTTTTGAAATCAATTTAACATTTATCCTTAATAAGGTTAAAAAAATATTTAGCTCCGGAGTTAATCATACATGATTGAAAAATTAATAAAATTTCAAAATAAACATTTTCTAAGAAGAAATTTCTACAAACACAATAAAAACTTGCCTAAGAAGATAAATAATATGTTAAAGAGGTTAGTTATGAATAGAGCACTACAAGAAATAACACTATTTCATTAAATATATAACAAACAATTGGTATTTTCAAACTATAAAATCAATAAATATTATAGAGATAAAAGCATTAAAACAACACTTTATAATAATAATTCTTATTGGATAATAATATCATAGTAGATTTCAAACAAACCATTTTAAAGTTTTCATAAAAATTGCATTAAAATGTATATTTCAGATTGGTATAAAGATATATTTTAATCACTAGATATTAAGAATAACAATTGTCTATACCAAGCAAATTAATTTGAAGAAAAATTATCAAACATGAGTAATAAAAAATAAATCAACCTTTTCGAACAATAATATTACTTGAAAAAATTATTATTATCAATAATAATTTTGGTAGTATTAAAATGATATAAACCCCAAATTTAATCAAAATGCAAACAAATTCAAGAATATAAATCAATCATAAACTACACCCCTACAAAAAATAATTAGACAATTCTTCGATAAAAAAACTTTAAGAACATCAATTTGACAAATAGAAAAAATTATATAATTATGTGAATTTCAATCCACAATATATTTAAAACAAATAACAGATTAATTTTAAAATGACATCAAAACATTTATGTCCAAAAAACATACGATGAGGAAATCTTCGTAAATTCCATTTGAAATAATTTATACATATCTTATTCAACAATATTTCATTTCTTAATATAATTTAATCAATATTCAAATTATGATAATAATACTGAAAATAGATATTCAATATTTTCTCTGTCACTAATTTAAATAATTAACAAATATGAAATTTGGATAAATTTAAAAAATAAATCATTATAGTTAATAGTAAATAATCAAAAAATCCTTAAAATATACTTTCATATATATTGATAAAAAATAAATTCCATAAACTTCGAACATATTTAATCTAATAATATTTGATCAAAATTTAAGAAATCAAATTCAATCATTCGAGAGATAAAATTTCGATAAAAGGAATCATAGATTATTTATCTCAATAAATCAAAAAATAATGAAGTTACCAAACATGATTTTTTTCTTTTTTCTTTTGGGTACTTCAATTTTTTTTGTTGGATTCAAGAAAGTCAGAATTGTTGCTACATTTGAAAATGTTCAAATTTAAAGTTCAAGCAATCAATTTGCCTCTTGAAATTTGCTTCTTGAAATTACACCTACAAAAAATGTCAGTTAAAAGATTTTCTTACCTATTTCTTGGATCCTTCATTATTAGTAAATATGAATTTTGGAACTCGTTTTAATTTAGTTCCAACAGTTTTAGTATTCAATTTTGACAAATAAGAAGTATTGAATTTATGATCAAATTTATCGCACGAATAACAGACAACCATTTTGCAAAAATTCATTTTAGTGAAATACACAAATAACTTATTCTTGGACTATTTTTCAATTTAAAGCAATTTGGTCTATTTTGACCTTTAACTCCGCAAAAATGACATATAGGAATAAATATAGGTTTTATATGCATATTTGTAGTATTTCATAATTACATACGAATCCAAGATTTGACACAACTTTTAATTTCTCATGTAAAATTTGTATCTTTTTTATGCTTGTGATTAAAATGTTCATTACGAGCATATTTAGATTTATCGTAAAATTGTCTAGGCACAAAAATTGAATTTCAATAGATATTTGTCACTTGTTCATTCTTTAACACAAGTTAGAATGAACAAGATTAGGAAGATTGAGCGAAATATCTTTAAAACATTGAGTAAAATATCTTAAGGTCTACCAAAAGTAGCTTTAACATATTAGTGTTAAAACTAGATGAACGATTTTCATTTACGAAGTATAATTCACTTTTATCCATAAATATGTTTACTCATGCCAATAGTCTTATCTAATTTTTTAGAATTAATAGTCAACTTTTTAATATATGTTTTTGCAATTTCAAACCTTTAGTTGCAAGTATTTCTCTTTCTTGAAGCAAATTTATTTTCAAGAATTATTACATTCAAGAAATTTAATATTGTCATTCTAGAAAAATTAATCATTTTCTAAAGACGTATTGCTTGTAATAAATTTATCATTCACCACAAGGAAGAACCCCTTTAGCGTCGAAGCTTTCGGTTATAAAAGGGGTCATTTTACGTCGCATTTAGCTTCAGCGACAGAGAAAATTTCGTCGCCAGTTTGTCACATTTGCTTCGTCGGTGAATCCAAATGCGACAAAGAACTTGGTTTCGTCGGATTGATCCTCATAGCGACATAAATCTTCTTTGTCGGCGAAGAAGGCCATGGCGACAGAGGTCGTCTCTGTCGCCTTTGCCAACCAACAGTGACAGGGAAACTTTCTGTCTTCGTAAATGGAAAATTCGCCGAAACTGAGTTCTTCGTCGCATAAGAGTATCAAATGCCACGAAAAATCTCTCGTCCAATTTTTTCTCTATTTTTTTTTTCCTAAAAAATTATGTTAAAATGGTGGTTTTTAATTGCAAACTTTTTTAAATGGTGGTTTTTAATTGCAAATCTTTGAAGATGGGTTTAGTCATTTCAAATATTCAAATTATAATAAGGACTACGACATTAATGAAGAAAATAAATTAGCAGAATTACAATGTTAATAAACTGAACGTCCATCATCATATCCAAAAAAAGAGTCGATAACAAAATAACTCTAACGAAAAGAGAATCCATAACTAAAAGATTACAATAAACTTAATAAACGCTAACCAAAAGATGACACAGCTAGCCCGAGATTATACAAGGCATATTGGTTGAGGCTGAAAGCTCCCACGCCGAAGAGGTCCTTCCTTTTAGTAGTCCAACAAACTAGTCGTATCTCTACAATAAACAAGAATTAGAATTAGAGTTGACAAAAACTTAGAAAATTAAATTCTACAGAAAATAGGGTAGCATAACTGCGGTTTTTCATGTTACCAAAAATAAAATATGTTAAAAGAAGCTAAATTCATTTCAATTTGTGGCTATCTTTGCAACAGGATAGCCACAACACATAATTGAAAGAAACGACCTTACAATGATAGCTAACTTTGCTATAGGATAACCGTCATTCTTATGACTTAGGTGAAAAGAAAGTTAAGATGAAACTTCTGAATATTGTTTACCTTTCACTTAGATGGTCTGGCATCACCATCCGAGCCTCCTCATCATTTGCTCTAGTGCGGCGTTCATCCTGTCTTGGTTGGATATGATCATCTCTTGCTTTTCGGTCAACTTATTTACCTATTTTTTTAGTTGTATGATCTCCAATAAAAGCCTCTCAGTCTCAGGATCTCATTGAGATGCAGTACTAGTTGAAGAGGAAGAAGTTCTTTCTCGTTTTTCAGGTGGCAAGTACGTCATGCCTCGAATCTTGTCTGTGCACTTCTCTAAAACAGATTAACATATTGCTTCCTGAGTTAGTGGGGTCCCTAATACAATCGAAGATTTCCTTCATGCATTCATCTTCTCCTACATAAAAAGAAATTACTTTATGTTAGTGGTGCCCCTGAAAATTACTTTAATTTAATAAGTTAATAACTTACATATCTCTCCCTTGCCTCGTCGTTAATCCATTCATCGTTTTCATCCTTGTAACGAAATTCATAAACTGTGTTTATTATTAAGTTAATATTCAATAGAATTATAAACGTGTATATAGAAAGAAAGAAGTGGTACATACCTCTTCGATAATGGATACTAATGATAGAGGCTCTGTTAGGTGGTTGTATAGCATAGTCGCTCGTGCTTTAACTCATCTTTTCATATTTTGCTTCTCATTCCTTCGACTCCCACTGTTTGCACAAGTAATGCCAATCTTGGATATCGCTTACAGTATAGTGGGGCGTATTCATTCGTTCTTCCACTGATTGTTTACTAAGACAAAAGGAAAAAAAAGTTAACTTCATTAAATTTTCATTACATAAAAAATAAATATATTTAAGTATATAACGTACCATTAATGTATGTATAAGATGTATCTATGATCCTTCAACCGAGATTTCATCAAGTCCTCGATTGCATCACTTACGAGCGTATTATCAAAATCTAGGTTGAAGTGAGTCTATCAAGGTGTAAACACATGGAATTAGTTTCATTAATTGCATAGAATACTTAAATGTTAATGTAAGGATTAAACAACTTTACCAAATTCCTTTCCAGCCTGTTGCATTTGTGACCAATCTGCTGCCCGGACCAGAAAGAACTATCGAACCAGTACTTCAACCTGGTTGCTTAGTGCATTGGTGATTTTGCCAATTGGCTTCTTATTCTCTTCACTGAGTTTAACTTTTAATCGTTCTTTCTTTTCCATGTTTTGGATCGTCTATATATAAATTTTTTTTTGTTTTGTTAGTTAGGATGAATGACTCATGTTTAAACCAGTATTATGATGTATTGATCATTCTTATTCCAAAATCATTATGAATTTTTTCTTTCATTTTGTCCGTGTTGAACCAGTCACATCTGAACATGATCACTTTTCTCGCACTCACGAATGAAGCTTTTAAGACATCAGTAAGTACACTGTAAAAGTTGTTGGAGCCATCAGAACTATCACTTTCACCTTCAACCATTATGCCACTATTTTGTGTAACATGGTCCACATCATTTCGTATTATAATGGACTTTATTCACTATACAAGTTGTATACAGTCGGTAAAGTGAATTAGGTCCCATAGCCATTGCATACAAATCATTATAGTTATTCTCATTCTTTCGCAATTCAAGAACCTCTTTTTGAAACCACTAAGAGAACTCTTGTTCGTGTTTTTTATATAGTTCATCAGATGTTCATACTTTTGGTCGAATTAATTGTAGATGTTGGAGCAGATAAGTACGTATTTCATTGCAATTATTTAGAATAAACAAATGCAATCTCTTCTTATCAAATAGATCGAACGTCAAATTTGCTACCATGCATAATGGACAGACATTTTATCTGTATACCTCATATTCACCAAATATTTCGATATTCGGATTAGTATCTTCATTCCTATCCATTCTATTTAGCCTAATCTCCATCTCGTTAAAATAGGATGAACAATAGTTTAAAAACTCATTCATCACATACTCTTCTGCTATACAACCTTCTTCTGATAAGCTCCAAGGTTGCTTGGTTTTACAAAGCTAGAGGTCCTTCTAGGATCCTTGTAAAATCTCACAAATA
>JBBMEG010080568.1:0-11287 GCA_037832605.1 Cyclanthera cordifolia | reverse complement strand
GTCTCGAACCTGAGACCTTGAGGGAGCACCCCTTCAAAGCTCAAGCCTTCAACCAACTGCGCCACCCCTTGGGGACAGTATTAGGATGAAATTGAAGGACTAGAATAGGAAATAAACCTATCGTTTTCTCTTAATAAATATATGTGAGTGTATGGGCCAGTTTTGACAATTCTCACTTCGACTTTATCATGGTTATATCCTTTTCCCTTTGCTTGTATTGTCTTGTAAATAAATCATGATAACTAAAATGCTCAATTGTATATACCTTGCCAACAAGAGCAATAGCTCCACCGGCATAAGTATGTGCCCGCATCCAAGCGCTCATGATTCCGAACCCCCCATCCTAAATGTTGTTGAACTTGTTTGCTGATCTGTTCCTTTTCTGTTTTCTTCCTCTCTACTCCATTCATAGGTCGTAGTCAAAGCAGCTAATGTCTATCCCAAAGATTCCGAAGTGCCACCTTGTGGGGTGGATGACATGACCAAGTTGGCTTACTTGCATGAACCTGGGGTGCTACACAATTTAAAATTGAGATATGATATCAATGAAATATATGTAAGTAAATGAAGAAAATTATTCACTCTTGAATAGTGGTTTCCCTCGTTCAGGAAAGGCAGTGTTGAAGAATTGATGTCCTTAGTAGGTCGATTCATATTTTATTATGTTTTGGTAACATTTTATCTGGTTTGAACGTGAAGATTTTCAGCTATTATGAGGTTAATATGCTGAAAAACTGTGCTTCCAGACTTATACAGGGAACATATTGATTGCTGTGAACCCTTTTACAAAGTTACCGCATCTCTATGATAGCTATATGATGGCACAGTATAAAGGGGCCGCATTCGGTGAGCTGAGTCCCCATCCATTTGCAGTTGCAGATGCTGCCTACAGGCATTTTCTCATGATATTGTTGTAAATTTGTTGATGAGAGCTATACATTCATTTGATGATGATCTGTAATGCTTCCCCTTTGGATGCAGACTTATGGTCAATGAGAAAAAAAGTCAATCCATATTGGTCAGTGGTGAAAGTGGGGCTGGAAAGACGGAAAGTACAAAGTTGCTTATGCGTTATCTTGCATATATGGGAGGGAGAGCTGCTTCTGAGGGGAGGTCTGTTGAGCAGCAAGTGCTGGAGGTGAGAAAGTTTGTATATCAGTCTTAATGATTATCTGATGCAAATTATGGAATTTTCAAAGTTTAACTCCATCCCATACAATTGTTTTCCTCTTCTCTCTTGTAGTCAAATCCTGTTTTAGAAGCATTTGGGAATGCGAAGACGGTTCGGAACAACAACTCAAGGTAGGAAGATCTCTCTTTAGAACATTTATTTCTAAATTTCACTAGTTTTTCTTAAAATATATTCTTGACTTCCATTGTGTTTGTGGTATTTGATGGCTCTTGTAGTCGATTTGGTAAGTTTGTCGAGATCCAATTTGACCAAACGGGTAGAATATCAGGAGCTGCTATCAGAACTTACTTGCTGGAAAGATCACGTGTTTGTCAGGTGTCTGATCCAGAGAGAAACTATCATTGTTTCTACATGCTTTGTGCTGCACCACCTGAGGTAATGGGAGCCCCTGTTTACATACTTGAGTTTATAACCACTTGAACCAACAAATACTTACTCGAGCTTACAGCGACATGAACACACTTGAAACTCTTTAATCATCAATGAAGTACTCTTCTTGTTTACATAATAGATTGATGGCAACTAGTTTTACTTTTGATCGTGATCACAAGGCCTTAGTGTTTAGAAGCATATCTTATTCATTCTGAACTTAGTTTGAGTTTGTTCTTCATTGCCTCTTACCTTTTGAATCTCAAAGGAGGTCGAGAAGTATAAATTGGGAAACCCAAGAAATTTTCATTATCTAAATCAATCAAATTGCTATGAGTTGGACGGAATTGATGATGCCAAGGAATATATTGCAACAAGAAAAGCAATGGATGTTGTTGGAATAAGTTCAGACGAGCAGGTTAATTCCTCGATTGCTACTATTTTATGAAAGAGAGAGCAATTCTTCAACTCAAGTATAATCTATGCGTTTTCTTGCACTAGGATGGAATATTTCGTGTTGTGGCTGCAATTCTTCATCTTGGAAACATTGAATTTGCTAAAGGGGAGGAGGCTGATTCTTCTGTTCCTAAAGATGAAAAATCTTGGCTTCATCTTAGAACTGCTGCGGAGCTTTTCATGTAAGTGTTCAAGCAGATTTTGGAAGAATCGTGGCACCATTAAAAGGTTTAATCATGGCAACAACTTGTATCCAGGTGTGACGAGAAGGCCCTGGAAAATTCTCTTTGCAAACGTGTGATTGTCACTCGTGATGAAACTATAACAAAGTGGCTGGATCCAAATTCGGCAGCCCTTAGTAGAGATGCTCTAGCAAAAATTGTATACTCTAAGTTGTTTGACTGGTGAGTCTTCCCTCTTAAGAAAATATGACATTTAAGACTTTTGATACAATCTTTCATTTTTTGACACAAATCATTTTATATTGTGATTAATAAGGCACGACGTACCTTTTCAGGCTGGTGGACAAAATTAATAATTCAATTGGGCAGGACTCTGATTCAAAGTTCTTGATTGGAGTGCTGGATATCTATGGATTTGAGAGTTTCAAGACAAACAGGTGCTCATCCGGTATGCCTTTTCCTTGGATAAGAAACAAGGGCTTTCGTTAAAAGAGAGAAGAAAAATGACTTTTCATTATTTGGGGTGAGGATTTGAACTCATAAGCTCTTGGTTACTAAGTCATGCCACTGGAGCTATACGCTTGTTGGCAAGAAAAGGCCTAATTCAAATAGGAATAAACCTATTGTAGAAACATAATATAACTTAGATTAGTCAAATGTGATTTGGATATATTCACACCCAAACTAATTGGCAGTACACAACTATAATAAAAAATAATCAATTGGAATCTCAAATCATTTTTCGAAACGTTAATTCTAAAGCAACAAAATTTCAATTGGATAACACGACGGTTAAAATACCCATTATAACATGTGAATTTAGAGAGACACATTAAGAAAAAGAAAGCTGGAGGAGAATAATAGGGTTGTATTGAATAGAATAATTGACCCTTCATAATATAAAACATGGATAAAGACCTATCCTTCATTGAGATAAATCTCATATCATAATTATGACAAAAATCTAATTCTAAAAGTAGAATAGAAAATAATATTAGGGGAAATTTGATATATCTTCCTATTTAAAAACATTTTAATGATTTAATTTTTTTGTGGGATTTTTTGCAATCAGCAAAAAAAGAAAAAAATTTACTAATGTCAAAATGTTATATAAAAAAAATTCAAATATAACAAAAAATGCGGATAGGTTTCAATCACTTGAAATATTTTCCTATGTATGAAATATTTTTTAAAAAAGATGCGATAATTAAAATATGGAAGTTAGAATTTGCTATCTATAGGAAATTTACTCTTTCTTTTCTCTCTGTTTATTTATTTTAAATCTTTTATGATTTTTAGTTTGAAAAAAATTAAAAATCATGCTATTTTTTATTTTATTTTTTTAAAAAACATTTTCATTAAGTTCGTCCGGTTGTACTATATCTAAAAGTTGTTTTTATAAATGCCAAGTTACGATAAAGTAATTCTTGGCCAATTACTTTAGAGCCACTTTTTGAAGGGACAACTTGAAAGTGATTCTACAAAAAATGAATTTTAACCGATCTAATTTTTTCAAATTTGTCAATACATTAACCAAGAGAAAACTTTAAACCATAAGAGTGTCAAGATTACACCTTATTTTAAGTTTCACAGTACTAAAATAAAAAAAGTAAGCTGATTATATTTACGTAGCAAATTGGATTATATTTACGTAGAAAATCGTCACGGTAGGGTGTAAAATAAGAATTATTAAAAGGAAATTTAAAGGATGCATAAAGGATGTAGAGTGCATAGTGCCTATAAACATGAAAGAAGCCAACAAGAGCAATTGTTCAGCGACATCAATGTATATACATGAACTAAGAGATCATGGGTTCGATTTACTCCCCCAGTGTTGAACTAAAAAAAAGCATGAAAAAAATATATTCGTTTTAGGACCTTTAAGGTTATTGAACAATTTCATGAGGCTTAATTAAAACTAGGGTAAATTGTTAATTTGTTCTCCATGGTTGAAGAAAGTTAGAGTTGAGTCCCTAGTTTGAAAACTAGAACTTAGTCTCCATGGTTTGGAGAAAGTTAGAATTTAATTCCTATGGTTTTAAAAACTAAAATTTAGTCAATTTAGTTTGATAATAACTAAAAATATAGTCTTTGTTGTTTGACATCATTGACAAATTAAATACTTGAAAGTTAGATATTTATGTGTCAATAATGACGATTTAAAAAAAATCACATCATCTACACTGAATAACTAACTTCCATGCATTTTATTCGCTAACGATTACGAACGGTCAAGACTGTGAGAACAAACAAACTCACTTGTTTTTTGTTTGTTTTCTTTTTAAATTTATTTATTTAGAGGGATATAGGAATCTGTACTAAGTAAAGTAGGGATTCTATTGTTTAATATGCTTTTATTTTAACCTTCTTTAACTATTACAGTTTTGAGCAATTTTGCATCAACTTGACAAATGAAAAGCTTCAGCAGCATTTCAATCAGGTAAAAATGTCGTATATCTATTTTCTTTTCAGTTAATTATTTGTCCTTTTTTTTTCTTTTCGAAGTTGCTGTATATAATCATAACACTTGTATCTTTAATGAACAGCATGTTTTCAAGATGGAACAAGAAGAATACACAAAAGAGGAAATTGATTGGAGTTATATTGAATTTGTTGATAATAAAGACATCCTTGATCTCATCGAAAAAGTATGTAGTTTATGATTGAGTATAATGTTTTCTCTCGCTTTTCCTAAATTTTGTATCATTTGAAGTGCTAGCTACTTCATTTGCATCTTTTATGCATTCGCTGATATTAATTCTTTATTTATTACATGTGATTTCTTTGTCTTGAAAATAAATGATTGTTTGGATGGGATGTTTTAAATCAAGGGAACCGAAAGTCGAGAGAACCTTTAGCAGTGTATTAATTGAAAATTGGATTATTATAGGAAAGAGGTAAAGGAGATAACAACTCTCTCAAAGCTGACATTAGGGTGCATTAAGTTGCTTGGTGGAGTTGTTAGGTGGACCCGTTCCCTTATTTTTATTTTCTTTCTCTGAAAATATTTGGACCTTTATTCTTTTCTTTTCTAAATGTTTTTTTTTTATTGGATAAGAAACAATTTCATTAATGATAAGAAATTACTATGGGAGGGCACAAGGCCATTGTAAAAAAGATTCTAATTGTTTACAAGGATATCATAGCTATAATGAATGATTGTTTACACCAAGAGATGACTACAGTGGTTATGTTCTCATGTTGTTGAATTCCTTTTCAAGAAAGATTCGGTTATTCCTTTCCTTTCCATATAATCGATCATCCCTTCAAAGAGAAGAAAAAACTTTTCGTTTCTAAATGCTGGCACTTTCATTCTTGCTAATTGAAGTTTGGTTTCCTCAAGAATAACTTAGTAATTTGTTTTCCTAGTAATCTCTCCTATCATCCCATAACACTGAATTTATCTTTATAATCATTTTTTCTTAATCATTTGTGATTTCAGAAACCTGGTGGTATTATTGCTCTTCTGGATGAAGCATGGTAATTGTAGCGATATTTCTGCAATCATTTTCCTTGTTTATATTTATGTTTATGACATGCAGTTCATGAAGTGAGTTTATTCTCTGCACTCGACTATGTTGTTGACTAAAATGGCTTGTGCCTGTCATTTGCAGTATGTTCCCCAGATCAACTCATGAAACATTTGCTCAAAAGTTGTATCAGACATTCAAAGACCATAAACGCTTTAGCAAACCAAAATTATCCCGGAGTGACTTCACAATTTCTCATTATGCTGGCGATGTGAGTATTTCATTGCTTTCTGGCTAAACTACACTTACATTATCCAATAATTTCTGCATCCGGTTTTTATCCATGGATGCACTTGCATTTAATTTGTTAAATGGTTTTCAGGTCACTTATCAGACTGATTTATTTCTGGACAAAAATAAAGACTACGTTGTAGCTGAACATCAAGCGCTCTTAGGTGCTTCCAAATGTTCCTTTGTGTCGTGTTTGTTTCCTCCATTAGCCGACGAATCATCTAAATCTTCAAAGTTCTCATCAATAGGTTCTCGTTTCAAGGTCTGGTAGTGCTCCCATTAGGAATTGGGATCTTTGATTTTTATTCAGTCTTTTTGCTTATTAGGAGATCATTTTTCCTTGCAGCTACAATTGGTAGCACTGCTGGAAACTCTAAGTGCTACTGAACCCCATTACATTCGATGTGTAAAGCCCAATAATCTTCTAAAGCCTGCCATCTTCGAGAATAAAAATATATTGCAACAACTACGGTGCGGGGTATGAATATGATTCTTGTATTATTCAAGGAGATAGAGAAACCGAGGCAGCTTTGTATTATCATTTCATCATAATTAAATATTAGGGCATTATATTTATATTGAAGGGAAACTTATAGAACTATTTGTCAAATTTCTAAAACTAATGTAAACCAATTAAAAATGATTTAAAAATTTTTCATGATTTTTAAGTAAATATGTATAGAACACTCAGAAACACTGCTTTTTAAATGTGCATTTTCTCCCTTAAACTTCTGTTAGAGCATATTGTTCAAAAATAATATTTTCAAAAGTACCCATGAGTAGACTCTAAGTTATTTTTGGTTGTGATTACCACTGTTGTACATGCTCAGTCTAATGAGAGAAAATTGCTGAACTTCTTATAGCATTAAGGAATCTGCCAACTAGAAGTATATGCCGCATTGGAAGTCTTAATCACATCTTCTGTCAAATATACATTCTTTTTTTATCAAATTGTTATTTCTCACTGTCTGTACGTTAGGGAGTTATGGAGGCAATTAGGATAAGTTGTGCTGGTTTTCCAACTAGGAAAACATTTGATGAATTTGTTGACCGTTTTGGACTTCTTGCACCCGAAGTTTTGGATGGAAGGTATAATTGGTTCTTGGCTTTTTCAGACTGCAGGTTATGTCTAATGATTGATGGTTCTGACTCTGTACAACTTTTACTTTGTTAGTTCTGATGAAGTGGCTGCTTGCAAGAGGATTCTAGAGAAGGTTGGACTTCAAGGTTACCAGGTACGAATATTTGGGTTACCAAATGAAAAATAGTTCTTTCATATCAAACCATGCGTATACTTTAAACTTTATTTCTTAATGATGAAAAGGTCTAGCATTTCCTTCATGTAATCATGTCAGTGGAAAATCCAAAATTAGCTTGAATAAACAAGTTTTCATGGAGGTTCAATGAATGTGTGAAGAAGTAATTGAGGGAAAATAATGGAATATCCACTTTCAGTCATTGAATATAAAAGAAAATAAGGATCACAGTTTGGCATGACATAGTTCTTGTGCGCTCATTTGTTTTTTCTTTTCTTAGGGACAGTTTGACATAATGTAAGTTTTGAGGTGGGGGTCTCGAACCTATAACATCTTAGATACAAGATCGTACGTAATGTAACTAAGAGCGTTGCTCCTTTGGCAGAAGATCATTTTACATTAGTCTTGAGCATTTTCATTGAACACAGACCTTGGGCATTATGTGCATCTTTATTTGCCACAATGGGTTTTTTATATCAATTTGATGCATGCTCGATTTCTTATCAATGAATTTTAAACTCTAGTGTGCTTACACATTTAACAAAATGTTCAACATATTTTGGCAGATTGGCAAGACAAAGGTCTTTCTTAGGGCAGGTCAGATGGCTGAACTTGATGCGCTCAGGACCGAGATCTTAGGGAGATCAGCAAGTATTATTCAGCGGAAAGTTCGTTCTTATTTGGCACGCAGAAGTTTTGTATTGCTTCGGAGGTCAGCTCTACATCTACAATCTGCATGTAGAGGTAATAAATTGTGTCAAACACTTCTTTGCATTGCTAGACCTACCTTCACAAGAAGTCATTGGAGTTGGGCAAGAATTACTGAGTTTTGATCTAACTTGGTTTTAGGACAACTTGCTCGACATGTATTTAACGGCATGAGGAGGGAAGCTTCTTCTATAATGATTCAAAGGAATTTGCGCATGCATCTCTGCAGAAAAGCTTACAAAGAAAAGTACTCTTCAGCTGTTTCTATTCAAACTGGAATCCGTGGAATGACTGCTCGCAATGAGCTACGCTTCAGAAGACAGTCTAAAGCAGCAGTTGTTATTCAGGTTTAAAATTTATTTTCATGTTTTGGCATTTTGCAAAGATCTTTTACATAGATTTCTAAAATGAAACATTTTATATACTCTTTCATTTTGAGTTTCCTTAAGTAGATCAGGAGTAAGTAGAGTTCTATATTTATCTTCGGTCTTGTGGTTGACAAAACTTTTTCCGGTCCTGCAGAGCTACTGTCGCAGATATTTGGCTCAGCTTCACTATAAGAAGTTAAAGCAAGCTGCAATCACCACTCAATCGGCATGGAGAGGAAGAGTTGCTCGTAAGGAACTCCGGAATCTGAAGATGGTGAGATCTCCTTGTTCTTTCTAGTCTTTTGCGCTGCATTACCTTCTTAATTCTAGCTAATTATTGCCTTGTTTGGTCTTATTGGTTCTTCCTTCTGAGTTTAAGAAAATAGTGACTCAATTGACCATGGAAAGCGCTCTATGTGCTGACAACCACCTCATTAGTATGGATTTAGAAATGATTTTTCTTGGAACAAGAGGACATGTGTCTGCAAATGGATATCCAAGAGATTAATACAATTACAAATAGAATTTTATTATTTTATTTTATTTTGAGATTTTGGTTTCATTAATGCTCACTATCATGAATTTGTAACTCCCTACTTCTAGAAAACTCAATTGGTCAATTAAATTGTAGCTTAAAGAGGCAATTTTCTTGGCATAGTCATTGTTATTTTTCGTTTACGAGTTTTTTCAATTATATGATGCTTGAGTGTGTTGCATTCAATTTTCCTTTAATGTATAGGCTGCAAGGGAAACTGGAGCTCTTCAAGCTGCGAAAAATAAATTGGAAAAGCAAGTCGAAGAATTAACATGGAGACTGCAGTTGGAGAAGCGCATGAGGGTAAGCATGACTCAGTCATAGGATATGTGTTTTTTTTTTTACATTGAGCATGAATTTTATTTTATCAAGTTTAAATTTTAGAATATTTCTTTTATAGCTTTTCCCCCTTGCTTGTTTGAGTCTCCGTTACTTCTTTTTTTTTTTTTTTTTTTTTAATTTTATTTTAATTTTTGTATGCCCCTTTGTTTATTATTAGAAAACAAGTTCAACAAGTGTAAAACAAGAAAAAAACATCGTCTTAATCGATCATAAATGCAAGCAAGTTATCAAATGGAATGAATGCAAGTTATCAAATAGAATGCATATTGTTAAATTTAGTTTAAGCAATTCAGATATCATCTTGCTTTGAAAGTTACAAATTTGGGCATTTTAAAATTTTTTTACTTTTTATTGATACTGTATTATTTTTAACTGCATTCTTATTATTCCTCTTTTATCAATAGTTAATAATACTGCCCCATCTCTAGCAGGAAGTATGAAGCTTTAAATTTGCGTGAAGTGTATTTATTTATTTTTTTTTTTTTTCTGAATAAGAGACCTAAAGAAATAATGCTTCATACTTCAGCATAACATGCAGAGTAATTAGAAGTTGTTTGTTTGTTGGGTGTTACACCACCGGTTAATTACGTGTATTCAGGTAGGGGCAAAAGGGGAATTATGGACCCTGAGCCAAGTGTCACAGTCTTGCTTGTCTAGTGCGTGTTGCACATGGCCGCATGAACCCCTACACCCCTTTTCATCATGTCACAGTTATAAGGGGGCATTCCGGCTTTCTGAAGACCTACAAACGAATGACTAGCGAATTATATTGGATCAGTATGAAGAATGTTGTAACGAGGCATGTGGAATCTTGTCGAGTGTGCCAACAGAACAAATCTTCTACACTCCAACCAGAAGGACTATTGCAACCCTTACCGATCTCGAGCGTGTGTGGGAGGATATATCGATGGACTTCATTGAAGGGTTACCGCGCTCCAACCGACAAGAAGCCATCATGGTGGTTGTAAATCGTTTGAGTAAATATGCACACTTCATACCAGTAGCTCATCCGTATATGGCAAAGACGATAGCAACCACGTTCATCAAAGAGATTGTGCGTCTGCGTGGTTTCCCTAAATCGATCGTCTCGGATAGGGATCAGATCTTCATCAGTAATTTATGGTTGGAGCTCTTAAGGATGCAAGGAACCAGACTTTGCAGAAGCACAACCTATCACCCCCAGACTGATAGGCAGACAGAGGTCGTTAACAGGTGCTTGAAGACTTATTTGCGTTGTTTTTCTGCAGCAAAAACCCGAAAATCATGGAGTCAATGGATCGCATGGGCGGAATACTGGTACAACACCTCCTTCCACACCTCGTCGGCATGCACCCCTTTTCAAATTGTGTACGACAGACCTCCTCCACCGATGTTGCTTTATGGAGAATAGAAAACGTTGAATGCTACCTTGGAGTCTTGGACGAGCAACTGAAAGAAAGGGACTTAATGCTCGATCGACTGAAGGACCAATTGGTTGTAGCTCGAAATAGGATGAAGAAAAGGGTTGATAGGGGTAGGAGGGACGTGGAATTTGAAGTGGTAACGATGATGTATCTGAAATTAAGACTCTATCGACAAGCGTCGGTGGCGAAATGCAGAAACCAAAAGCTTGGTCCCAAATTCTTTGGGTCGTATCAGGTCATCGATCGGATAGGACCAGTGGCTTATAAGTTGCAACTTCCGAAGGGGTCGAACATTCACCCGGTTTTTCACGTCTTACAACTAAACAAAGCCGTGGGAGATAACCAGGACTAGATTCACCAACCGCCTCTATTGACTGAAGATTTTGAATGGGTAACCCAACCGACGGTGGGCTACGCGTACCAGTGAAACGAAGATAAACGCGAACCAGAAGCGTTGATCGAGTGGCATGGCTTACCTCCCCATGAAGCAACTTGGGAGTCGACAACATTCATGCGTCAACAGTTCCCATTATTCCCCCTCGAGGACAAGGAACTTTTTAACGAATGGGGATATGTTACACCACCAGTTAATTACGTGTACTCAAGTAGGGGAAAAAAGGGAATTATGGACCCTCGGCCAAGCAACAACAATGTTTAAGTATTTAAACTAATATTTTGTGTTTTGGGGGGGATATCTTGGAAAAGAAGTGTAAAA
>JBBMEG010080567.1:0-11288 GCA_037832605.1 Cyclanthera cordifolia | reverse complement strand
ACATTAATTAACACCTTTTGAAGCAAAAACCCTAAAGAACTCGCATAAATCTATGGGTAAGTGAATAAAAAATAAAAGTTCGTCGAACTAGGGTTTTTTGAGGAGTGTGTCCGACGAATTTATGGTGAATTTATGTTCAAATCATGAATTACCAACTTTTGAAGCAAAAACCTTAAAAACTCGCATAAATCTATGGGTAAGTGAATAAAAAATAAAAAATCGTCGAACTAGGGTTTGAGAGAAATGTGTAGGACTAATATCTGTCGAATTGAAGTTTAAATCATAAATTAACCACTTTTGAAACAAAAACCCTAAAAAACTCGCATAAATCTATGGGTAAGTGAATTAAAAATTAAAGTTTGTCAAACTAGGGTTTGAGACGAGTGTGTAGGACAATCATTAGACGAATTTACGTTCAAAACATTAATTAACACCTTTTGAAGCAAAAACCCTAAAGAACTCGCATAAATCTATGGGTAAGTGAATAAAAAATAAAATTTTGTCGAACTAGGATTTTCTGAAGAGTGTGTAGGACAAATTTATGGCGAATTTATGTTCAAATCATGAATTACCCACTTTTGAAGCAAAAACTCTAGAAAACTCGCATACATCTATGGGTAAGTGAATAAAAAATAAAAAATCGTCGAACTAAGGTTTAAGAGGAGTGTGTAGGACTAATATCTGTAGAATTGAAGTTTAAATCATGAATTAACCAATTTTGAAACAAAAACCCTAAAAAACTCACATAAATTTATGGTAAGTGAATTAAAAATTAAATTTCGTTAAACTCGGGTTTAAGAGGAGAGTGTAGCACAAATATCGGACGATTTTAAGTTATAATCATGAATTAACCACCTTTGAAACAAATACTCTAAAAAAATCGCTTAAATCTATGGGTAAGTGAATAAAAAATAAAAGTTCGTCGAACTAGTGTTTGAGAGGAGTGTGTAGGACAAATATCTGATGACTTTAAGTTCAAATCATGAATTAACCACCTTTGAAACAAATACCCTAAAAAACTCGCATAAATCTATGAGTAAGTAAATTAAAAATTAAAATTCGTGAAACTAGGGGCTGAAAGGAGTGTGTAGGACGATCATAGAAGAATTTTAAGTTCAAAATATGAATTAAGCACTTTTGAAGCAAAAACCCTAAAAAACTCGCTTAAATCTATGTGTAAGTGAATAAAAATTAAAGTTCCTTGAACTAGGGTTTAAAAGGAGTGTGTAGGACAAATATCTGGCGAATTATAGTTCAAATTATGAATTAACCACTTTTGAAGCATAAACCCTAAAAAACTTTCATAAATCTATGGGTAAGTGAATTAAAAATTAAAGTTCGTCAAACTGGGGTTTGAGACGAGTGTGTAGGACAATCATTAGACGAATTTAAGTTCAAAACATTAATTAACACCTTTTGAAGCAAAAACCCTAAAGAACTCGCATAAATCTATGGGTAAGTGAATAAAAAATAAAAAATCGTCGAACTAGGGTTTGAGAGAAGTGTGTAGGACTAATATCTTTCGAATTGAAGTTTAAATCATAAATTAACCATTTTTGAAACAAAAACCCTAAAAAACTCGCATAAATCTATGGGTAAGTGAAGTAAAAATTAAAGTTCGTCGAACTAGGGTTTGAGACGAGTGTGTAGGACAATCATTAGACAAATTTTATTTCAAAACATTCAATAACACCTTTTGAAGCAAAAACCCTATATAACTCTCATAAATCTATGGGTAAGTCAATAAAAAATAAAAAATCGTCGAACTAGGATTTTCTGAAGAGTGTGTAGGACAAATTTATGGCGAATTTATGTTCAAATCATGAATTACCAGCTTTTGAAGCTAAAACTCTAGAAAACTCGCATAAATCTATGGGTAAGTGTATAAAAAATAAAAAATCGTCGAACTAAGGTTTAAGATGAGTGTGTAGGACTAATATTTGTCGAATTGAAGTTTAAATCATGAATTAACCACTTTTGAAACAAAAACCCTAAAAAACTCACATAAATCTATGGGTAAGTGAATAAAAAGTAAAAGTTCGTCGAACTAGGGTTCGAGAGGAGTGTGTAGGTCGATCATCGACCGAATTTAAGTTCAAATCCTTAATTAACCACTTTTGAAACAAAAACCCTAAAAAACTCGCATAAATCTATGGGTAAGTGAATAAAAAATAAAAGTTTGTCGAACTAGGGTTTCTGATGAGTGTGTAGGACAAATATGCTGCGAATTTAAGTTCAAATTATGAATTAACCACTTTTAAAGCAAAAACCCTAAAAAACTCACATAAACCTATTGGTAAGTGAATATAAAATAAAAGTCGTCGAAGTAGGGTTTGAGAGGAGTGTGTAGGACGATCATCAGACGAATTTAAGTTCAAATTATGAATTAACCACTTTTGAAGCAAAAACCCTATAAAACTCGCATAAATCTATGGGTAAGTGAATAAAAAATAAAAGTTCGTCGAACTAGGGTTTGAGAGGAGTGTGTATGACAAATATCTGGCAAATTGAAGTTCAAATCATGAATTCACCACTTTTAAAGCAAAAACCCTAAAAAACTCGCATAAATCTATTAGTAAGTGAATAAAAAATTAAAGTTCGTCGATCTAGGGTTTAAGAGGGTTGTGTAGGACGATCATCAGACTAATTTATGATCAAATTAAAAATTCACCGTTTTTTAAGCAAAAACCCGAAAAAAGTCGTATAAATCTATGGGTAAGTAAATTAAAAATTAAAGTTCATTAAACTAGGGGTTGAGAGGAGTATGTAAGACGATTATAGAATGATTTTAAGTTTAAAACATATATTAACCACTTTTGAAGCAAAAACCCTAAAAAACTCGCTTCAATCTATGGGTAAGTGAATTACAAATCAAAGTTCGTTATACTAGCGTTTAAGAGGAGTGAGTAGGACAAATATCTGGCGAGATGAAGTTCAAATTATGAATTAACCACTTTAGAAGCAAAAACCCTAAAAAACTCGCATAAATCAATTTCGTAAGTGAATTAAAAATTAAAGTTCGTCGAACTAGGGTTTGAGAGGAGTGTGTAGGTTGATCATCGAGCGAATTTAAGTTCAAATCCTTCATTAACCACTTTTGAAACAAAAACCCTAAAAAACTCGCATAAATCTATGGGTAAGTGAATAAAAAATAAAAGTTCGTCAAACTAAGGTTTAAGAGGAGTGTGTAGGACAATATTTGGCGAATTTAAGTTCAATTTATGAATTAAACACTTTTGAAGCAAAAAACCTAAAAAACTCGCATAAATCTATTGGTAAGTGAATAAAAAATAAAAGTTCGTCGAACTAGGGTTTAAGAGGAGTATGTACGACAATACCTGGCGAATGTAAGTTCAATTTATGAATTAAACACTTTAGAAGCAAAAACCCTAAAAAATTCGCATAAATCTGTTGGTAAGTGAATAAAAAATAAAAGTTTGTCGAACTAGGGGTTGAGAAGAGTGTGTAATATGGCGAATTTAAGTTCAAATTATGAATTTACAACTTTTAAAGCAAAAACCCTAAAAAACTCGCATCAATCTATTAGTAAGTAAATTAAAAATAAAAGTTCGCATAACTAGGGTTTGAGAGGAGTGTGTAGGACAAAATAATTTGCGAATTTAAGTTCAAATTATGAATTAACAACTTTTAAAGCAAAAACCCTAAAAAACTCGCATAAATCTATTGGTAAGTGAATAAAAAATAAAAGTTCGTCTAACTAGGGTTTGAGACGAGTTTATAGGATGATCATCAGACGAATTTAAGTTCAAATTATGAATTAACCACTTTTAAAGCAAAAACCCTAAAAAACTCACATAAATCAATAGGTAAGTGAATAAAGAATAAAAGTTCGTTGAACTAGGGTTTAAGTGGAGTTTGTAGGACAAATATCTAGCGAATTTAAGTTCAAATTATGAATTACCCACTTTTGAAGCAAAAACCCTAAAAAACTTGCATAAATCTATTGGTAAGTGAATTAAAAATAAAAGTTTGTCGAACTAGGGTTTAAGAGGACTGTGTAGAACGATCATAAGACTAATTTAAGATCAAATTATGAATTCACCGTTTTTGAAGCAAAAACCTTAAAAAAGTCGTATAAATCTATGGGTAAGTAAATTAAAAATTTAAATTCGTCAAACTAGGGGTTGAGAAGAGTGTGTAGGACAATCTTAGAACGAATTTAAGTTCAAAACATGAATTAACCACTTTAGAAGCAAAAACCCTAAAAAACTCGCATAAATCTATGGGTAAGTGAATTAAAAATTAAAGTTCGTTGAACTAGGGTTTCTGAGGAGTGTGTAGGACAAATTTATGGCGAATTTAAGTTCAAATCACAAATTAATGACTTTTGAAGAAAAAACCCTAAACAACTCTCATAAATCTATAGGTAAGGGAATAAAAAATAAAAGTTCGTCGACCTAGGGGTTGAGAGGAGTGTGTAGGACAAATATCTGGCAAATTTAAGTTCAAATTATGAATTAACCACTTTTAAAGCAAAAACCCTAAAAAACTCGCATAAATCTATTATTAAGTGAATAAAAAATAAAATTTCGTCGAACTAGGGTTTGAGAGGAATGTGTAGGACAAATATCTTGCGAATTTAAGTT
Source organism: Cyclanthera cordifolia (assembly GCA_037832605.1). NCBI lineage: Eukaryota > Viridiplantae > Streptophyta > Magnoliopsida > Cucurbitales > Cucurbitaceae > Cyclanthera > Cyclanthera cordifolia. The sequence continues at coordinate 6,681 of JBBMEG010080567.1, read as the reverse complement.
AAAATTATGAATTAACCACTTTAAAAGCTAAAACCCTAAAATACTCGCATAAATCTATTGGTAAGTGAATAAAAAATAAAAGTTCGTCGAACTAGGGTTTGAGACGAGTGTGTAGGATGATCATCAGACGAATTTAAGTTCAAATTTTGAATTAACCACTTTTGAAGCAAAAACCCTAAAAAACACACAAAAAATCAATGGGTAAGTGAATTAAATATTAAAGTTTGTCGAACTAGGGTTTAAGATACGTGTGTAGGACAAATATCTGGCGATTTTAAGTTTAAATCATGAATTAACTACTTTTGAAGCAAAAACCCTAAAAAACTCGCATAAATCTATTAGTAAGTGAATAAAAAATCAAGCTTCGTCGAACTAGGGAATGAGAGGAGTGTGTAGGACAAATATCTTGCGAATTTAAGTTCAAATTATGAATTAACCACTTCTAAAGCCAAAACCGTAAAAAACTCGCATAAATCTATTGGTAAGTAAATAAAAAATAAAAGTTCGTCGAACTAGGGTTTGAGACGGGTGTGTAGGATGATCATCAGACGAATTTAAGTTCAAATTATAAATTAACTACTTTTAAGGCAAAAGCCCTAAAAAACTCGCATAAATCTATGGGTAAGTAAATAAAAAACAAAAGTTCGTCGAACTAGGGTTTGAGAGGAGTGTGTAGGACAAATATCTGGCGATTGGAAGATCAAATGATGAATTAACTACTTTGGAAGCAAAAACCCTAAAAAACTCGCATAAAACAATGGGTAATTGAATAAAAAATAAAAATTCGTCGAACTAGGGTTTAAGAAGAGTGTGTAGGACAATATCTGGCGAATTTACGTTCAATTTATGAATTAAACACTTTTGAAGCAAAAACCTTTAAAAACTCGCATAAATCTATTGTTAAGTGAATAAAAAATAAAAGTTCATCGAACTAGGGTTTGAGAGGAGTGTGTCAGACAAATATGTTGCCAATTTAAGTTCAAATTATGAATAACCACTTTTAAAGCAAATACCCTAAAAAACTCGCATAAATCTAATGGTAAGTGAATAAAAAATAAAAGTTCGTCGAATTACAGTTTGAGAGGAGTGTGTAATATGATCATCAGACGAATTTAAGTTCAAATTATGAATTACCCACTTTTGAAGCAAAAACGATAAAAAACTCGCATAAATCTAATGTTAAGTGAATAAAAAATAAAAGTTCGTCGAACTAGGGTTTTAGAGGACTATGTAGGACGATCATAAGACTAATTTAAGGTCAAATTATGAATTCACCGTTTTTGAAGCCAAAACCTTAAAAAAGTCGTATAAATCTATGGGTAAGTAAATTTAAAATTAAAGTTCGTCAAACTAGGGGTTGAGAGGAGTGTGTAGGACGATCATAGGACGAATTTAAGTTCAAAACGTGAATTAACCACTTTTGAAGCAAAAATCCTAAAAAACTCGCATAAATCTATGGGTAAGTGAATTAAAAATTAAAGTTCGTTGAACTAGGGTTTCTGAGGAGTGTGTAGGACAAATTCATGGCGAGTTTAAGTTCAAATCATGAATTAACCACTTTTGAAGTAAAACCCTAAACAACTCGTATAAATCTATAGGTAAGTGAATAAAAAATAAAAGTTCGTCGAACTAGGGTTTGAGAGGAGTGTGTAGGACAAATATCTTGCGAATTTACGTTTAAATTATGAATTAACCACTTTTAAAGCCAAAACCCTAAAAAACAAGCATAAATCTATTGGTAAGAGAATAAAAAATAAAAGTTCGTCGAACTAGGGTTTAAGTGGAGTGGGTAGGACAATATTTGGCGAATTTAAGTTCAATTTATGAATTAAACACTTTTGAAGCAAAAACCTTAAAAAACTAGCATAAATCTATTGGTAAGTGAATAAAAAAAAATGTTCGTCGAACTAAGGTTTAAGAGGACTCTGTTGGACGATCATCAGACTAATTTCTGATCAAATTATAAATTCACCGTTTTTTAAGCAAAAACCCGAAAAAAGTCGTATAAATCTATGGGTAAGTAAATTAAAAATTAAAGTTCATTAAACTTGGGGTTGAGAGGAGTGTGTAGGAAGATTATAGATCGAATTTAACTTTAAAACATATATAAACCACTTTTGAAGCAAAAACCCTAAAAAACTCGCTTAAATCTATCGGTAAGTGAATTAATAATTAAAGTTCGTTATACTAGGGTTTAAGAGGAGTGTGTAGGACAAATATCTGGTGAATTAATGTTCAAATTATGAATTGACCACTTTAGAAGCAAAAACCCTAAAAAACTCGCATAAATCAATGGGTAAGTGAATTAAAAATTAAAGTTCGTCGAACTATGGTTTAAGAGGAGTGTGTAGGTCGATCATCGAGCGAATTTAAGTTCAAATCCTTAATTAACCACTTTTGAAACAAAAACCCTAAAAAACTCGCATAAATCTATGGGTAAGTGAATAAAAAATAAAAGTTGGTCGAATTAGGGTTTAAGAGGAGTGTGTAGTACAATATTTGGCGAATTTCTGTTCAATTTATGAATTAAACACTTTTGAAGCAAAAATCCTAAAAAATTCGCATAAATCTATTGGTAAGTGAATAAAAAATAAAAGTTCGTCGAACTAGGGTTTAAGAGAACTGTGTAGGACGATCATAAGACTAATTTAAGATCAAATTATGAATTCACCGTTTTTAAGCAAAAACCTTAAAAAATTCGTATAAATCTATGGGTAAGTAAATAAAAAATTAAAGTTTGTCAAACTAGGGGTTGAGAGGAGTGTGTAGGACGATCATAGAATGAATTTAAGTTCAAAACATGAATTAACAACTTTTGAAGCAAAAACCCTAAAAAAACTCGCATAAATCTATGGGTAAGTGAATTAAAAATTAAAGTTCCTTGAACTAGGGTTTCTGAGGAGTGTGTAGGACAAATTTATGGCGAATTTAAGTTCAAATCATGAATTAACCACTTTTGAAGTAAAAACCCTAAACAACTCACATAAATCTATGGGTAAGTGAATAAAAAATAAAAGTTTGTTGAACTACGGGTTGAGAGGAGTGTGTAGGAAAAATATCTGTCAAATTTATGTTCAAATTATGAATTAACCACTTTTAAAGCAAAATCCCTAAAAAACTCGCATAAATCTATTAGTAAGTGAATAAAAAATAAAAGTTCGTCGAACTAGGGTTTGAGAGGAGTGTGTATGACAAATATCTTGCGAATTTAAGTTAAATTTATGAATTAACCACTTTTAAACCAAAACCCTAAAAAACAAGCATAAATCTATTGGTAAGTGAATAAAAAAAAAAAGTTCGTCGAACTAGGGTTTGAGACGAGTGTGTCGGATGATCATCAGACGAATTTAAGTTCAAATTATGAATTAACCACTTTTGAAGCAAAAACCCTATAAAACACACAAAAATCAATGGGTAAGTGAAGTAAAAATTAAAGTTTGTCGAACTAGGGTTTAAGAGAAGTGTGTAGGACAAATACCTGGCGAATTGAAGTTCAAATCATGAATTAACCAGTTTTGAAGTAAAAAACCTAAAAAACTCGCATAAATCTGTGGGGTAAGTGAATTAAAAATTAAAGTTTGTCAAACTAGGGATATAGAGGGGCTGTAGGACGATCATAGAACGAATTTATGTTCAAAACATGAATTAACCACTTTTGAAGCAACAACCCTAACAAACTCGCATAAATCTATGGGTAAGTGAATAAAAAATTAAAGTTCGTCGAACTAGGGTTTCTGAGGAGTGTGTAGGATAAATTTATGGCGAATTGATGTTTAAATCATGAATTAACCACTTTTAAAGCAAAAACTTTAAAACACTCGCATATATCTATGGGTAAGTGAATAAAAAAAATTAAATTTCGTCGAACTAGGGTTTTAGAGGAGTGTGTAGGACAAACATCTCGCGAATTGAAATTCAAATCATGAATTAACCATTTTTAAAGCAAAAACCATAAAAAACTAGCATAAATCTATGGGTAAGTGAATAAAAAATAAAAGTTCTTCGAACTATAATTTAAGAGGAGTGTGTAAGACAAATATCTGGCGAATTTAAGTTCAAATTATGAATTAACCACTTTTGATGCAAAAACCCTAAAAAACTCGCATAATCTATTCGTAAGTAAATAAAAAATAAAAGTTTGTCGAACTAGGGTTTCTGAGGAGTGTGTACAACAAATTTATGGCGAATTTATGTTCAAATCATTAATTAACCACTTTTGAAACAAAAACTCTCAAAAACTCGAATAAATCAATGGGTAAGTGAATTAAAAAATTAAAGTTTGTCGAACTAGGGTTTAAGAGAAGTGTGTATGACAAATATCTGGCGAATTGAAGTTCAAATCATGAATTCCCACTTTTAAAGCAAAAACCCTAAAAAACTCGCATAAATCTATTGGTAAATGAATAAAAAATAAAAGATCGTCGAACTTGGGTTTGAGAGGAGTCTGTAGGACAAATATCTGGCGAATTGAAGTTCAAATTATAAATTAACCACTTTTGAAGCAAAAACCCTAAAAAACTCGCATAATCTATTGGTAAGTGAATAAAAAATAAAAGTTCAACGAACTAGGGTTTCGGAGGAGTGTGTAAGACAAATTTATGGCGAATTTATGTTCAAATCATTAATTAACCACTTTTGAAACAAAAACTCTTAAAAACTCGAATAAATCAATGGGTAAGTGAATTAAAAGTTAAAGTTTGTCGAACTAGGGTTTAAGAGAAGTGTGTAGGACAAATATCTGGCGAATTGAAGTTCAAATCATGAATTAACCACTTTTGAAGCAAAAAACCTGAAAAACTCGCATAAATCAATGGGTAAGTGAATTAAAAATTAAAGTTCGTCAAACTTGGGCTTGAGAGGAGTGTGTAGGACGATCATAGAACGAATTTATGTTCAAAACATGAATTAACCACTTTTAAAGTAAAAACCCTAAAAAACTCGCATAAATCAATGGGTAAGTGAATAAAAAAAAAAAGTTCGTCGAACTAGGGTTTCTAAGGAGTGTGTAGGATAAATTTATGGCGAATTGATGTTCAAATCATGAATTAACCACTTTTCAAGCAAAAACTTTAAAAAATTCGCATATATCTAAGGGTAAGTGAATAAAAAAATTAAATTTCGTCGAACTAGGGTTTTAGAGGAGTGTGTAGCACAAACATCTCGCGAATTGAAGTTCAAATCATGAATTAACCATTTTTTAAGAAAAAACCATAAAAAACTAGCATAAATCTATGGGTAAGTGAATAAAAAATAAAAGTTCTTCGAACTAGGGTTTAAGAGGAGTGTGTAGGACAAATATATGGTGAATTTAATTTCAAATTATGAATTAACCACTTTTGATGCAAAAACCCTAAAAAACTCGCAAAATCTATTCGTAAGTGAATAAAAAATAAAAGTTTGTCGAACTAGGGTTTCTGAGGAGTGTGTACGACAAATTTATGGCGAATTTATGTTCAAATCATTAATTACCCCACTTTTGATACAAAAACTCTCAAAAACTCGAATAAATCTATGGGTAAGTGAATTAAAAATTAAAGTTCGTCGAACTAGGGTTTGAGAGGAGTGTGTAGGACAAATATCTGGCGAATTGAAGTTCAAATCATGAATTAACCAGTTTTGAAGCAAAAAACCTAAAAAACTCGCATAAATCTATGAGTAAGTGAATTAAAAATTAAAGTTCGTCAAACTTGATATTGAGAGGAGTGTGTAGGACGATCATAGAACGAATTTATGTTCAAAACATGAATTAACCACTTTTAAAGTAAAAACCCTAAAAAACTCGCATAAATCTCTGGGTAAGTGAATAAAAAAATAATAGTTCGTCGAACTAGGGTTTCTGAGGAGTGTGTAGGATAAATTTATGGCGAATTGATGTTCAAATCTAAATTAACCACTTTTGAAGCAAAAACTTTAAAAAACCCGCATATATCTATGGGTAAGTGAATAAAAAAATAAAATTTCTTCGAACTAGGGTTTTAGAGCAGTGTGTAGGACAAACATCTCGCGAATTGAAGTTCAAATCATGAATTAACCATTTTTTAAGCAAAAGCCATAAAAAACTAGCATAAATCTATGGGTAAGTGAATAAAAAATAAAACATTGTCGAACTACGGTTTAAGAGGAGTGTGTAGCACAAATATCTGGCGAATTTATGTTCAAATCATGAATTATCCACTTTTCAAGCAAAAACCCTAAAAAACTCGCATAAATCTATGGGTAAGTGAATAAAAAATAAAAAATCGTCGAACTAGGGTTTGAGAGAAGTGTGTAGGACTAATATCTGTCGAATTGAAGTTTAAATCATGAATTAACCACTTTTGAAACAAAAACCATAAAAAACTCGCATAAATCTATGGGTTAGTGAATTAAAAATTAAAGTTCGTTGAACTAGGGTTTAAGAGAAGAGTGTAGCACAAAAATCTGGCGAATTTATGTTCAAATCATGAATTATCCACTTTTCAGGCAAAAACCCTAAAAAACTCGCATAAATCTACGGGTAAAGGAATAAAAAATTAAAGTTCGTCGAACTAGGGTTTGAGCCGAGTGTGTAGGATGATCATCAGACGAATTTAAATTCAAATTATGAATTAACCACTTTTTAAGGAAAACCCCTAAAAAACTCGCATAAATCTATGGGTAAGTGAATAAAAAATAAAAGTTCGTCGAACTAGGGTTTGAGAG
>JBBMEG010080566.1:0-11288 GCA_037832605.1 Cyclanthera cordifolia | reverse complement strand
TCTACCACCTTATTCGCCTAGGATTCAGTGCATAAAAACAGATCATCACATATATATCAGATACTAAAACATATACAGTATACGAGTATCAAGAATCAAAGCTACCATCCGTCCTACGTGTACGCATAAATCAACAAGAAATCCTACCAGTCAAACAGGAACAACAAACAATTTAAAATACACGAAACATAATAAAGCAACATATAAATCCATAGATGAACGTGCACAACAAACTGGCCTATGTTTCTAGGTAAATGCAAACAACGCCCGGTTAGGGTCCCTTACACTTGGTTCAAAAGAACCGACAAGCACGAGGCTTGAGCCACAATGGTTGCTCTAGCTAAGTCCCCGAACCTACAATCAAACAACAAGATGCAAGTAAGCATTCAAGAACACAATTAAACATTCAAAGACTGCAAGGGGCTTTTAGAGGTATCGGGATGACTTACTTAAAACGAGCTACTAGCCTAAAAATAAACTGACACTAGGCTATAAAGCATGACCACGAACTATGTTGAGCCTAAAGTTTGGAGAATAAGCATTGGACACCTACTTGCTCCTTGCTTGGATACAACTCCTTAGCCGAACCCACAACTATTGCCCAATCCTTGCTCAAACCAAGTAGAAAACCAGCCAACACAGAATCTCGATCAGCCCTTCAATCACACCTAGCTGGCTAACGCTTGCTACCCACACAACTCGCCAACCTCTTACAAGCATTTAGTCGAACGCCTTCTTTACGAGACCAAAACCACCAAACCCTGGTGAAGAAAACAAAACTATTTTAGACTTCAGACGAAAAGGAAAAATAACAACACATACGAGCCATAACGAGCCTCGATTCTCAAACCCAAGCTAAACTCGGCTCAAACACTGCCTTAACCAAGCACAAGCAGAACTAACTACGAGTTTTTTAATAAATTGCCTCAAAGAACTTAACTCACTTAGCAAATCCATACCTGATCTCTGCGCCCAACAAACCCCTACACGCCATCCAAGCTGCAACGACTGACGACACCGCGAAGGAATACGCTAAAACCCGCAACCCGTTACATTTGCCTCACTCAACAGTACCAACCCGACTAATTTATGTTTTGCTCAAGAGAGACAAAATCAAGAGAGAGAGAGAGAGAGATCATCGAGAGAGATAGCCGCGAGCGATGGCGACTGGGTCGCGACGATGGTGAGAGAGCGAGAGGGAGGGGGTCGGCGACGAGAGGGAGAGTGAGGCCGGGAGGGAGGGGGAGAAGCCGAGAGAGAGAGAGGCAAAATCGTGAAGAAAAACGCGAAAGATCGCAGAAGGGGAGGCAGAAACGAGTGAAGAAGAAGGGGAAAGAAAAAAAAAGGAAAATAGGTTCTGTGTTTTGATTTTAATTTTTGCAATTAAACCCTCCAGTTCTATATGTTATAAAACCGTAATCCTATCATTCTTAAGGAACGCGTGTAGCTGAGTGGCTTGGATGTTCAATTAGCTTGGACCGGAGCTTGGTTTGAGTCTTGACTGAAGTAGTTTTTTTTTTTTTTTACTTAATATGATAGTTCTTTAGCTTCTTTGAGCAGGGTCGACAATTCCTTTGGACTTCTTGAATTGTTCCTTCAATCTTCCAAGTTATGACTCTCGGCCATACTACATGTTTGGTGGCCGAAAGCCTTTTGAGAGAAAATGAGCTGGATAATTTATCTGAGATGGGAACGAAAATGAGATGTCTATAATAGACCTCACAAAGTCGTTATTTATAGTTTGAATTAAGATAGTAGAAAATCTTAATTAATATATAAAACCTTAGATAATTAAATAAATATTAATATATCCAATATATTAATAAAATCTCTATGAATATTTATCTAATATATATTTCCAATTAGTATATTCTATATATATTAATTAATTTTTCATAATTTTTTTTATCCAATTAGTATATTCCAATTAGAAATTTAGCTTAACACAGTTTAATTTCAAATTAGTTTAAACTAAATTTCTTTTAAACATATTAATTAATTAGTTTGAACCATTCAAACTTATATTCTATTTAAGTCAATGTACTAGCACTTATGAGATGGCTTGGACCGATGGACCTATAGGTTGAAAGCAAAACAATCCGAGATCCAATCTCTATTCGTTAACAATAGACTTATTCCACTAAAGACCTTGGTTAAGCTTTTTTGCACTATAAGATAAGTTATGTCAACAAATATAATCGGTCATCTGCTATATGATCCTTCACGAGTTGTTAGTAATTCATAATTGGGTCAAAAAATCTATTTTACCCTTATAATTATATCTTTCTTCTTAAGCACTAATTATTTATCTAATGAACAAGTTGTTTATGGTCTAACTGTAAACTAGTGTCCTCCGAGACATAGAAGATGAGGGTACCCTTTGTTCAAGTCTCAGAATAAGTTCTTAAGAGAACAACTCTTCTAATTCTACAATACTAGAGAAGAAGTGAATTGCATCTTGTGACATTATGTTCTCAACTACTAACTATGCCAATGCCCAACGTGGGGGACATATTGACCGTATCATGTTACATCAAATGACACTTTTATAAAGCAATAGTCAACAACTCACTCATAATTAAAATCATATTAGCATACGATCATCCTAGTAAACTATTTGATCTACGTCAATTACGGAGTTACTTAGACGAATCCAATATTTCTTGTCCAATCTTATGCAAAACACTTTGCATAGGGACCCCCATTAACATTTCTCCACACAAACAATCAGGATGAAGTTGTTTATAACCATTGGAAAGCGAGATGCACCAACAATTTCACTAAGATTAGGCCTTCACCCTTAATCCATATTATGTAGAAGGGCTTAGGTTATTCACTTGAAGCTAGATCGACTTATAAACCCTCATACTTGTCCAAGTGTACATAATAATAACCACGAGCTTAATATCGTTAATCCAATCAATACTGTAATACCCTAATTAAAGAAAAACAAGCTAAGGTTAAACGTTGACCAAGTTTGATCGACGTCGTTTTGATTAGGATCAAAGTGATATGTGGTCGTTGACTCATGCTTAAGCGTCGCGAATTTTTTTTCTAAAGGAAACAACGCGTCGTCTAGCTCTTCATTTGTTTTCAATTTATGCCAATGATTCCATTTTTGAGTGGGTGATCATCTACGGGTTCTAGAAGCTCAAAGCTCTAAGTGTTAGGTGATGCATACATATCATACCTCGCTTAGAGGTAAGTAGCCATGTTTCTATGTCGTCTACATTCTTATTTGTTGTATGAATGTTCAAAAAACTAGTGTGAGTTGCTAGTTGTGTTACGCTCTTTTACAATGATGTATAAATTGTTAAAAGTGATTTGTCGACTCTTATAGAGACATATAAGTTATTAGTGATGTTCTAGTCTTATGAGGGTACGGTGTATCACTAGCGGTGCTCACTCAATTAAGAGAGCAGTGTGATGAGCTTTGATGTTTTACTTCTTTGGGAGTGCTAGGTGAGTTGATGATGGTAGTTCACTTTGTGAAATGCATTTTGATTTGCTAAGGGTACATGGTGAGCTGTTAAGGGTGTAGGTTAGGTTGTTAAGTGTGTTTCGCTCATTTGAGAGCGAATGGGGAGTTGTTAAAGGTGTTTCACTTCTTTAAGAGTACATAGTGAGTTACTAATGGTGTTTTACTCATTTGAGAGTGCAAGGTGAGTTGTTAGTGGTGTTTCACTCATTTGAGAGTGTAAGGTGAGTTGTTAGTGTTGTTTCACTTAAATAAGTGTGCATGACGAGTTGCTAGCACAGTTTTACTTCTTTAAGAGTGCAAGATGACTTGCAAATGATGTTTCACACTTGTGAGGGGACATGATGAGTTGAAAGTTGTGTTGCAATCATTAGATAATGCAGAGAGATTTGATAGCTATGCTTCACTTGTTAAGTTTGTAGTCATACATGTGAGTTGAAGATAATACAATATTCTTGAGTGATACACGATTTTTTGAGGTATTTTTTAGAGCATGTTTGGATGATATATTATGATTCAAGGCGTGAATACGTACGAATATGAGATCTATCTTATTGAATGATAAAAGATGATAAGTTGTGTGAGTTGATGAACAATCGATGCTAAGAACCTCTATTAAGTAGAGTTGGGGTGTACATTCTAGAGCAGTTATCTTGTGTGCGAGATTCATATTTCTCTATGGTAGTTGGGAATATGGGGAGTCGAACTTAGTTCTCGGGGTTGTGATTAATTGCTGAACAGTGCGCTAGTGCGACTAGTACGACAACAAGTGTGAGATTGATCAGTCAATTAGTTAAAGATGTGTTGGGATGTACATCCATGAGTGAGTGTCTCTTGGTTTACATGTTATTGTAACCATGAATGCAGAGTGATAATCAAGGTCAAGAGAGTGGCCAAGTGGGAGTGGTGTTATATTGATTTATCCTAGGTGTAAGCATTTTGGTAGAATTGCTTAAAGTGACGTGTAGTAAACAAGATCACATTTTCTAGTCGAAAGTTTTGATGCTAGCTAGTTATCATTTCAGGCTTGAGTAATGTACTTATGAGCTGCATGTGCAGAGGTATTTTATGCTCTAGTTTAGGAGCTTATTTAGTAAAGAGTTTCATTTAGGTTGGAGTATAAATGCGTATGAAAAATAAGATGGTGTGCAAAAAATTGTTAACAGTCGTGGGATTTTGAGTATAATAGACATGATTGATCCGTGTTCAGAAGTTACTAATGTGACCTTTTAGCTTCTATTGATGAATGATTGTTAATACATTGAATTTTTCTTGTCTTGTTAAAGATTCCTGAAGATCGAGAACATGAAAAGTATGTCTTGGAGAATTAAATGTAATAGGATTGCATTTTATTAATTTCCTAGAAATATGCCAAACATTAAATCGGTCAATTATTATTTTAAATTATATGTTACTTGTTTGCATGTCTTGATTGTTGCATAAAGTATGTCATATAGATTTAAAATCCCACCATAGGTTAAAAAGATTTATGCATCCTAAATATGTATTAAATATATTAGTTAATTTCAATGTGTTTAGTTAAGGTATGGAAGACGAAGTTGCTGGCAAGAGAAATAGCTGAGACGTTGTCACACCATAAGATCGGGGGCAACTTAAAAAATACGCGTAGATCACATAGTAGTTGCCGTAACCAAAAAACAGTAGGCATTGTATTAGCTAAAGCTTGATATTCAGCTTTTGTGAATGAGCGAGGCATAGTGGATTGTTTCTTTGCAGACCAAGATATAGAATGGAGCCAAGAAGAATAACATATCCTGTTGTAGAGCGTCGATCAGAAGAGTCAGCGGCCCAATCAACATCTTAAAGGCTTGCTGGGAAAGCGCTCCTAGTTTGAAAAGAATGCTTAAGCTAGAGGTTCCACAAAGGAATCTTAAGATGCGTTGACTACAGAAAAATGTAGGGTCGCTGGTTGCTGCATAAACTGACTAACTCTATTAACTACAAAGGCAATGTCAAGACGAGTGAATGTGAGGTACTACAGGGATCCCACAAGCATTCTATACAGTGTGACATCAGAACTAAGTGGAGTAGTGGAATGAAGATCAATAGTTATGAATATATGTGTCTGGTATACCTTGGCAGCAGATATTCTAGAGGATGATAAAAGATCTGATAAATATTTAGCCTAATAAACAAAGATTTTGTTTGTTGTATACTCAATCATTAAACAAAGAAAGTATTTCAATCTGTCGAGATTTAAAATATGAAACTCTGAGGCAAGTTCTTCTTTAATGTCACAATGTAGCTTGGATCAAGGCCAGTGATGACAATGTCATCCACATATAGGAGAAGATATCAGTGAGTTTCCAACAGATCATACAAATAGAGATGTATCTGCATTAGACATTATAAAACCCAACATTAACTAATAAGATGTTGAATGATCATTCTACGCACGTGGTGCCTACTTGAGACCATATAGGCTTTTGTGAAGATGACAAACATATATTGGACAACTTTGATTAGTGAATCTGATTGATAGAGACCTATACTCTTGTAAATAGCCATGAAAAAAATGCATTTTTGACATCCAACTAGTGCAAAGTCCAAGCATAACTTGACGCCAAAGTTAAAATAACCTGAATTGTGGGCTTTTTACAACTGGACTGAATGTTTCATCATAATCAAACCCTTCAATCTGGTAATACCTTTTGCAACTAGACAAGCTTTATGTCGAGCAATTATACCATATGAATTATACTTTGTTCGGTATACCCATTTGCATCCAACAATGTTAATGTTTGGTAAACGATGAACTAAACTCCAAGTTCCTTGTTCTTGAAGAGCGATAAACTCTTCTTCCATAGGGGCTGCCAACAAGGATATTTTGAAGCCTATTGTAGGTTGTTAGATTAGTTTTAATGATGAGACTAGTAGTGGCATTGTAGGCATGCAGCTTAAATATTCCTGATTTCGAGTGAGTCTGCATACAATGTTGTTTTATTGGTGGTTGAGGTTCAGAAATAACAAGTATTTCTATAAGTAAGGAAGTTGGTTCTAGTATGAGATTTGGTGATGGTAAATGGATATTTAAGTTTGGAAGAGAGCTGAGTGGGGTGATTGGATGAGATATGTTGGCCGGAAAGGTAAAAATAAGTAGGCACCGATAAGACGAACATATCATGAGCATTAAAAATAATATGAGTTGGTAAACTTTGATGATCGTGAATTTGAAATTTATCTGTAGGATAGGAAGTAGGGGAGAAAGATCGTTTTGAAATATTCTATAGAGATATTGGATCAACATAGGATGCATGAGGAAATGTTGAAAAAGGAAATATGGTTTCATGAAAGTGACATGACGGCTCACAATATTTTTCTTTGTTTCAAGGTTATGACCAAAATATCCTTTATAATATAAAGTGTATCCCAAAAACACATGTTGAGATATGTCTTTGACTCAAGTTTATGTTTGTTATAAGGTTTGAATAGAGGATAATATGCACAACCAAAGAATTTTAGATGTAGTAAATCATGAGGAGTTTGAAACAAATTTTCAAATGGTGACATCATTTGTATAGATTGTGTACGCATTTTGTTGATTAGAAAAATAGAAGTTGAGAAGGCAAATTGCCAAAATTCAATAGGTACTATAAAATGAAAAAGTAAAGACAATGCAGTTTCAACAATATGTCTATACTTTCGTTCAACCACTCCATTTTGATCTGGACTATATGGACAATTTTTTTGATGTAGAATGCCTTTTAAATCAAATAATGTAGAAACGGTTTTGTTGCAAAACTCGCCACCACTATCAGAACAAAGAGCTTTGACATGAGAGGACAACAAATTTTCAACGAAGGGAATGAATTGTGTAGAACACTAGATACTTCATTTTTACGACAGATAGGAAGTAACCAAGTAAATTTGCTATAATTATCAATAAAATAACATAATAACAAAATCTGTTATATGAAGTGACAGGTGAAAGACCCAGACATCACTATGAATTAATTGAAGTGTTTGAAAAGAAAAAGAATTGGACAAACTAAACGAATGTTTTGTCATTTTTGCACGTAAACAACTAGTGCAATCACAAGGTGACAAACAATTTGAAAGAGAGAAACCTAAATTATTTAAAGAATGACGTAAAACCTTGGCCAATGGATGACCCAGCCGCTCGTGCCATAGAGAACACAACTTATTTGCTATAAATCCAAAATTAGTAGATCATTAATGATCTATAGTCTAAATAAACTGAAATGAGATTGCAAATGTTTGATAAAAAATAATGGGGAGTTGACGCACCATTGCCCAAAGAATTTGTTGATGAAGAAGCGTTTGTCATTTGAGAAAGGAAAAAAAGAAAGATGTAAGTAGTAGCTCTGATACCAAGATAAAGTAGGGAATTTATACTGTTGTGTTATTTTATTTTACAAAGTATAATGACCATTTTATAAGAGGCTCATAGGAGATTTACATGAGAATTGTTACAACAAAAATATAAATCTTAACAATAATTCAAAATAAATAAATCATAGTTATATCTCCTAATAAGATATAGGGGGCAGGCACGCGCCGGCCATAGTACATAAAATATTGCAGTCGTCGCCCGCCACCAATTCTTCGTATTGTAGTAGTATTTGTTTTAAAATTTGTTGTCTTTAAATTGTAACTCGTGTTAGTATGTCCAGTTTCATTGTCTTAGCCCAAGTCCTCGTATTGAAACAAAATGTAATCTTTATCTGGTCGTGCCAAAAATGAATTTTGATATCTTTTGTCTTTTGTGGATGATAAACTCACGTATGACCTAGTTATATTTTGTGAAAATTTGTTCAGAACTATTGTTCCATTTCTATAACTTTCGTTCTGAAGTACCAACTCAATAATCTTCCAGTTTGTTGTTTTGGTTGGAAAACTTGACAGAAGTAGAGAAGTTGGGTGTTTTAGATATTCATCGGGTTTTGCCAAAAACTATCGAACACGTGAGTCCGGTGTTAAAGTAGATAACACCAAACAGTGAAACTACTGCATCACTAAGCGTTTCGATAAATCATTCACTTTTTAACCTTGATTATTGTGCAATGACAATAATCATAATTTTTAAACATTGAAAAAGTAATAATTCCTTTATGTTACAAAATCCTTCGTTTACCTTTTTTCGACATTCTCTAAGCATATATTAATTTGTGAATTTTAATGACAACAAAATTATGAATCTACAAGTGATACTAATTTGTTCTACTCAATTGATAAGATTTCCCGCAAGCATTAATCAAAAAGAAAATAGCTAAAAGAATTGAGAAGAACCAAAACGAGAGTTACGTGATTCGGACGTAAATCCTACATCCACGGGCACCTGAGGCGTACGACCTAGGTGAGGCAATCTTATTAGGAGATTTATGAAGAACAAGTCCACTAATACAGAATATATCAACAGTACGAATTTAAAAAATGATACAAAAGCGATGCCGTTTCTATATCTAATAAAATTGCCCTAAATTGCTTATGCAATTATAAAGGAATAAGGGAAAAAGGGATAAAGAGACACTTATAGAGAGAGATGACACTTTCCAGCTTCAAGATCTTCAAGAACCACAAAAACCGGATGGAATCAGCACCCGGAACAACCTGGAAACAGGTTCTGTGACTTTCAGCGACAGAAGCAAAGGCGACGGAGCACACTTCGTCGCTGTTTCTCCTCTGATCAGCAAAGGCGACGGAGACTTCTTCTTCGTCGCCGATTCCCTTCTGTTAAGCAAAGGCGACGGAAACTCCCTTTCCGTCGCCGATTCTCCTTCTGTTCCGCAAAGGCGACGGAAACCCCTTTCCGTCGCCGATCTCCTTCTGATCAGCAAAGGCGACGGAAACTCCCTTCCCGTCACCGATTCCCTTCTGTTTGGATTCCAACCTCGGCCAAAAGTAAGAAAGCTTCAAGAATTCTTCTCCTTTCTTGTCCTTCTCTCCCAAATGAGTGTATGCACTCAAATACCTTCAATGTCTTCTCTTTTCCTTCCCTTTTTGCACTAAACACCCTTAATTCCTTTGCTAGAAAGCCTTCAAAGCTTAAAACACTTGGCAATTTCACTCAACACCAATCAAATACTTGAATTAAAAGCTTGAGTAATTAGTGAAGTGAGGCCACCATTTTATAGTTGTGAAATGAGTGCACATGGAAAACATAGACTTGGAAACATAGTATAATACCTTAGTTAGTTAAAACTCCCTAACTAAGCTAACTTCCAAGATTAGTTAAAACTCCAAAACTAAGTTTCAACTAAAAACTATCTTCCAAGATTAGTTATTTAACTAATTTATTAATTAATTCTTATTAACTATGCACTAAACAATTAATGTAAGTAAAACTTGATGTTTAATTAAAATTAAATTAAAGTGTAGGCCATCATTTTTAACACTTTATTAAATAAATTAATGCAAGAGTAGTTATGGTTAGGTTTAAATTTCCATGCGCAACTTTTGTCTCATTTCTAAAGGTGGGATATTATTAGGTTTACTGTATAAAAAAAAGAAAAGAATGTTTCAGTGAGTTTATTACTTTATATAAACTTCATTTAAAATGCCATACACCTATTTTCAGTGAATTCATATTATTGTTTTGTTAAATTCAAATTTAAAACTTAAAGTGTAATTTAATAGATAAATAATTGACTAATATCCTCAATAAATTGAATATTTCTTTTCTTTCAAGATCTTTATTTCAATCAAGTGAAAAAGGTTTATTGTGAATGTTTATTATTTGTCACAACTCTCCAAATGAGAGTAAATTAAGCTCAAATAAAAAGAAATTAAATGAATATTAATTTAAACTTTAATAAATAAAAAAACTTTAAGGAAATAATTGAGAAAATAATGTTAAATTTAAAAAGTACTTTAGAATTTGCCTAAGTTACATTTTGAACTAAATTCTAATGTTTATTTAAGAAATTTATGACTAATGTAACTTATTTAATGTTTAGGAATATTTGAGTTCAATTTTTAGATGATGCAATTATTTGGGCAAATTTCAAAATCAATGTTATATTGCTGGAAAATTTCAAAACTAAGAGTTAATTGTGCAAATTAAGAAGACAAGAAGCAATTTCAAAATAAAGAATTAGTCAAACATTGTTAGTGAATATATTCTTTTATTTGTCTATTTATTATTTGTTTCTTTATTTATTTTAAACAAAAGATATTCATTTATTACTTATTGGTGTCCTTCCTAAGATAAAATTTCTTGGAGGTTTGGAGAAATCTCACCCTTTTAATGGGTATTATTCTTCTCCTTCAAACATCATAGTAACTTTTAGGGGTTTTTTTACACCTTGATTTGGAGTTCAATTTTGATTCAATAAAGTGTGTTGATATTCTTTTCAAAAAAGAAAAAAGTGTGCTGATATTTTTTTTCTACATTTTTCTTGTCGTAACATAAAATATAGCCCGGAAGTTTCGAAAGAGGTCGGAACCCGAACGAAGGACAAAGGAACCAAGGCCGACCCCCCGGGGGTCGGCCAAATGGATGCCATAACCCCCCAAGGGTCGGCCTCGCCATCACCGACCCCCCGAGGGTCGCCTAAATGGAGGCCATAACCCCCCGGGGTCGGCCAAGTCCATTTCCGACCCCCCGACGTCGGCCAAACAAGTCCAACTCCCTCGGGGGTCGGCCAAGGAAGGCCAGGACCCCCTCGGGGTTGGACCTTGCAGCTGGTTGGCCAAGAAAGGCCAGGACCCCCTCAGGGTCGGCCCTTGCAGCCTTACCCTTCTCGGGTCCAACAACGAGTAGGTCCATCCGAGTGGATGGGCCGTGGAGGTCAGGACTCTCCGAAGAGTCGACCGAGTCCAAGTAACA
>JBBMEG010080565.1:0-11299 GCA_037832605.1 Cyclanthera cordifolia | reverse complement strand
TTAGATTAGCTTATTATCCTAATGTGTTTACTTTTGATACATAGTTCATATCGAATGTGGCAATCAAAGAATGGGTTTAGAGCCACAAAATTAATATGGAAATCAGTGAAGGTACGTCAATATAAATCATAGTTAGATTTCTTCGATTATTCGTCCTATGTAATTATTATATATTAATATTGCCTAAAAGTGACTGACACTAAAGGTCTTTAATGACACCCGTATTAATGACGATCGTTTGACCGACACCAAATAACTTTAGTGTCGGCATATGCCCGTCACTAAAAGTCCGGTTTCTACTAGTGAGAGGTACCTATGTAGAAAAGAGTTTCTGTATAAAATGAGGCAGCACCAGCTTTATACACTCTCTGTCGATGATGTGGTTGTTGTAACTTAGGCTTTTCGTCATCTTCAAAGAAAAGTGAAAAGGTCTTGCTTTTCGGGTAAAACACAAAATCGTCTCCACATATAGTGCCAACTGTTGATGCTGAAAAATGGTCAACCGAAATCAACGGTAAAAATTTATTTAGCGTGGATAAATTTTCTTGTATAAAAACGAAAATTATGCAAACTGGTGTGGTGTGAACCACATGGCCTCCGTTTCCTAAGTCAACAATGTATTTTGAGAGAGTTTAGAGAGATATTTAGAGCTTAGAAATAGTTTACAAGGATTATGAGCGTATTTCAGCTTGGCTTCAAATGGAGAATGACTTGACATTTTATAGCAGTCGGACTTGTAACAGCTGCAGATTACATAATAGCGGCTTAATGGTAAGCTTTTATAACATCAGCCACTAAGCTTGGAATGAATACCGACATAACCTCTGACTGTTACACTTTAAAGGTGTAAAGGTCTTGTCTCGTGGGTTACTTTGACTCGGCCAACCTTTGCAGGTCCTCACATCCATAGCCGATCCTTTAAGGGTGTAGGCCTTGTCGGTGTAACTCCAAGGCGTTACCCCTTAAGGGTGCAATGATCTAGGAAGTTACTTGGACTCAGTCGTTTCTTAGGGGAGTCTTGACGTTTATGACTTTCTCCCCTTAGTGGGGGGTGTTCATCTTCGACCGTCCTCTCGGGGATCGGCTTTGGACTCGGTTAACCTTGACGTCCATGGCTTGCCCCCCCTTAAAAGGGGTGTTCACCTTCAGCGTAACTCCTGACTGTTATTGACGGATGCAGTGGTCACTTGGACTCGGTTGACTCTTAGGCGAGTCCTAACCTCCCAACTTTCCCCCTAATGAGTGTTTGCCTTCTTTGGCCGACCCTTAGAGGATCGAGGCTGTAAAGCCGACACCCGATGGGTGTGGGCGAACTGACTTGGCCACTCCCTAGAGGATCATGGCTTTTTTGGCCGACCCCCGGGGGGTCTGCTGACTTTGGCTGATCCCTAGGGGGTAGCTACTTTGGCCGACCTCGAGGACTCTCTGCTTCCTTTGGCTGATCTCAGAGGGGTTTTGGTCTTGTCTACGTATTCTAGGATATATTTTGCCTATAACAATTATAATAGGTGAATGAAAGTTGCTATGTGTAGTAATTTTTCTATTTTTAAGAATTATGATCGGCAAATGTAGTACATAAAACTTCATAAATCATCTTTCTTGTTCACAATCAAACAAATTAACATAACAATTAATTATCTATGTTTATATGAAATTATTTATTATATCTTATTAATAGTATAGAGGTAATTGAATAAATAATAAATTTCAAATGAGCAATTCAAGGCTAAGTTTCTTTGAGAGCAGCCACCTGATTTCTTCAATCAATCTAATTTTCTACTAAATTCAAACTATATAGTTATGATCCACGATTGATGTTTTGCTCTATGTATTAAGATCATTCACACTCATTTTAAGGTTAAATTCCGGAAGACTGTAATAACTTTTTTTTTATTATATATATATATATATTTTAATCTATGATTCTATAACGCAAAAATATTACTAATCCTCTATATTTTTCACCATGTATTCTCCCTCCCCTCCCCATTTTCTCTATGTTTTAATTTCAATTTTTTCATCATGTTGAATTTGAATATCTAGGAGTTATATTGTATTTTTACATAAATTTTATTTGTTATTAAATAAATATTCGTAAAAAACTCATTTGTCTAAGAAAATTAGCCATGGTAATTTTATTTAATATTGACAATAATTATCTAAATTTCTCATTAACTTTAGTTAAGGTTATTGGATAATTTTGAATAAGTATAAATTTAAAAATAATCACAATAACATTAAAATTAAAATTATTATTATTATTTAGTACAAATTGGGAAGAGAGATAATATACTCTACATAGAGGGAACTACTGTACCAAACAATTAAACCACTGTGCCACCAACCCTTTCAGTTAAAATAAAATAATTAAAACATAAGATTACCATTGCTGACGGAGAAATTTCGGCAAAAAAAAATTGGGTCGTTGATAATTCAAGTCCAAATTAAACAATACCAAGCTCCTAACTAAATTCAGAGGCTCATTAGAGTCAAACCCATGGACAATTATTTCTAATATAGGTGAACGAGTCATCATCGATAATATTAGGCAATGTTTTTATGACCCTGTACCCACAATCTTGGTCAATATCAACTTCATCATGAACATGATCTTCAACCATTCTTTGTGGAGGTATTAAAACCATCGATCGACGGGGATCAAGTGGATCTTTTATATAGAATACTTGCTTTCCTTGAATGGCTAAAATGAAGGAGTCAGATTTATGTCGAATGCGATTAAGGTCTACAGTTGTAAATCTAATGTTGTCTACGTTAATTCCATAATTATTTTCCACCCAATCACATTTGAATAAAACGACTGTAAAATTACGATAATCAAGCTCCAAAATTTCTTGAAGTACGCCATAAAAAGTCATTTCTGACATAAGTGGATTTTTGTCCTTCGAACTAGAAACTTACAAAGTTTGTGCCGTTATCATAACTCCACTGTTCTACACATTTCTAAGATCATCTCGATTTTTTGTATGATATTGAATACCATTGACCATATAACTATTATAAAATGGTCACTTCTGAACGATGTCCATGTGATAGCCACCTCAACGTAAATGATATAGAATTGTTCTAAACCCCTAATGTGAGCCCAACACGATCATGCAACCAACTACTGAATTTTCGATTATGTTCGTCTTGAAGCCATTTTTTATTTTTAGACCTACTAGGATTCAATTTAGACAACATCTGCATGTGTTGATTTACAAATGGAAGCACGACGTCTAAGTTGTGTAGAACATACAAATGAGCTTAATCAATCATATCCTTAGTTGATGTTTTATAATTGGCAGCAGATAATGGTCGATCAATCTTATTTGTATCTGCATTATTTATTGATCACAATCAGCTGCTGCGAAAAACCTTCAATGGAATTTGGAAAAGTTGCATCAAAGATACTTGCTTCACATACTTGTGTTGGACCTATGACACACAGCCGCTCCAAATCCTTGGAGATAGATGAGATTCAAATAATACTTAACATTATTGCAAACAATATCATAAAGCAAATTGAAAAAGTTTCTGATGAACTTGTTGTTGAAAATAACTTATCATTCGACCAAATCATCCCAACTGTTTATCAACTAAAGGAGACATCAAAACCTGATGTGAAGTCTGTAATGATGGCAGTAGTATAGGCTGATGACACAATGACAAAATTAAAGAAGGCTTGAAGATTTATAGAAAATAATAGAGGATAGAGATTTAGAGATCGCCTTCTTGAAAAATCAAATATGGGATCGAGAGACGGTAGAGTCAAGTCAAATACCTGTTGAGCGAAGAAATGAGAAAGGAAAGAATACTCTATCAGAGGAACAATCATAACATTCAGCCTCAGTCCCTTCTTTATCTGTCCAACAACTACGAGACATGATCACAAACTCCATCAGAGTGCAATATGGTGAGCCAACCCAAAGTTCCCTCTTGTATTCCAAGCCGTACAAAGAAATGATAGATAACTTAAGAATGCTTGTAGGTTATCAACCTCCTAAGTTCCAACAGTTTGATGGAAAAGGCAGTCCTAAACAACATATGGCTCACTTTGTGGAGACATGCAAGGCTGGTAGCACACGAGGTAACCTTCTTGTTAGACAATTTGTTCGAACCTTCAAAGGTCATGCATTTGACTAGTACACCAATTTAGAGTCTGAAATCATAGACATCTGGGAGGAATTAGAGAAAAAAAATCCTTATCAGTACTAGGTTGCCTGTTAGTATGATGGAATTGACAAGTACAAAGTACAGAAAAGGCGAACGTGTCGTCCACCATATCAATCGCAGGAGAGCTTTAAGTCTCGATCGTAAAGACCGACTTAGTGAAATATATGCCATTGACACGTGCATTCATTGAATACATTGGGGTATTCTCTATATCCTTCAAAGAATAAAGCCCTATAGTTTTTAAGAGTTGGCAACACGTGCTCATGATGTGGAATTGAGCATTACTAGTAGATGAAACAAAGAAGCGTTACTTTCAGATAGTAAGAAAGAAAAGAAGGAGGTCAAGATGAAAAGATCTCCAAAGCACTTATAAAGAATCAATGGTTGTAAATTCAACTCCGATTAAGTTTTCTTCGAAAGAAAAGAATAAGAAGATGGAGACACGATTGGAAGGTAGCTAGAAACATCGCTTATCCCTAAAAGAAAGACATGAATAGGTATATCCTTTCCCTGATTCTGACATTGCTCATATGCTTGGCCAATTACTTGAGAAATAACTTATCCAACTACCAGAAAGCAAACGACCTGAGGAGTTAGAAACAGTAAATGATCCTAACTATTGCAAGTATCATCGTGTCGTTAGTCATCATGTGGAGAAATATTTTGTTTTGAAAGAGTTGATTTTGAGATTAGCCCAAGAAAAGAAAATAGAGTTGGATCTCGACGACGTAGCTCAAACAAATTATGCATCTACAACCATTCAGCCTAAAGTTTAGTCGCTTAAAACATCTAAATATAACCAATTTCAATGTTTTATTCAATTTGGTTTATTTGAACCAATTGTTGTTTGGTTTTCAATAGAACTGCCTGACAGTAATAATGAACAAGTGAGTTTTGAATCAACATACGTTCAAGATAGATGTGTTTCAAATTCACTTGAAATTGAAGACGAAGGCTGGACTGTTGTGACTCATCCTAAAAAGATAAGACAAAGTTATGCTCAGAAAGAATCACGTATATTTCAAGAGAAAAGAAGAAAAAGATTCTCGAAGAGGAAAAACAGAAGAAATATGAAGAAACTGAATCATATGTAGAAAAAAATGAAGATCTTCCCATGACACGTCAAACACTAACATTGGTAGAGCATCGCCAGCCACGTTGTAAGTGCTCTTGAAGATCTATCAAGCTTATCATAGGAAGAAATCAAACTCAAAGCTGAGGCTACATGCAATGTAGAAGATTTATCATTATTTTCTGAAGTAGCAAAAGATGTTTTTGATGAAGCATTGTTAGACTCAACTAATGCACCTAATCATATAACTACGACATGCACAAGAAATTTACAAAGTATGTCGATAAGTTTCACTGATAAGGATCTATTGTTAGGATCAAAACCATACAATCATTTTTTTTTTCTTTCAGGCTATATTCAAGAACAAAGAGTTGAACGAATTCTAATTGATGATGGATTAGCAGTAAACATAATGCCTAGAGAAACCATGAAGCAACTAGGCATCGACATAGAAGAGCTCACTGACACCAAGTTGGTAATTCAAGGCTTCGACCAAGGTGGGCAACGAGCAATTGACATGGTTCTTTTAAAGGTCATCATTGGCGAACTTAATGCATACACTTTATTCCATGTCATAGATTGCAAGACTATGTATCAAGTGTTGTTGGGACGTCATTGGATTCATGAAAATCGACTTGTTACTTCCACATTTTATTAATGTTTTAAATTCTATCAGGATGGCATCAAGAAGGTGGATGTTGATACAAATTTCTTCTCACAGGCCGAATCTCATTTTGCTGATGCAAAGTTCTCCATGAAAAAAAACAAAGTAGAAGTACGAACTCCTGTAGATATTCATTCAACAAAAGAAGTTGACAATATTAAGTTAGAACGAAAAGAATACATAAAAAAAGTGTGTTAAGTGAAAACAGATCTTTTACTACGAAGAATGAAGCCTTAACAAGCTTAAGGCCACACAAGATTTCAGATGATGAGAAAGCTTCAATTTTTTCTATCTTGCGTTATGTTCCCTTATCCTGATGTAGAAAGGGCGAAACACCTTTTACTCAATGGTCGACGAGTTCGAAGGAAGATGATATTGTAAATCTGAAAAAAATTTCATTACGTCTCTTACAAAGATGACAAAGAAAGAAAGTGGAATATTTTCAGATAATCAGTTAAAAGAAATGATACCAGAGAGCCGGACGAAAGAAGAGTACGACCCTAATGCGTATAAATCTTGGCCAATGTTGTATATGATTTAACAACTCACATTGAGTTCCAAGGCTTAAGTATATTTTAAGACCAAACTGAAATTTCTTCAACATAGAAGGAACACTTGAAGAAAGGTTATGCTTTGCCCACATCAAGAAAAGAATTTGGAAACAAGTCACCTGAGCCAATGTGCATAACAAGAAGACACAAAATTGCAGATGAAAACGAATAACTATTGAAGAGGTTGAAGAAACAAAGCAAGATAAGAAGGTCAACCAATGTATCGAGCTACCAGTTGCACACATCTCAATTCTTCAAAGGTTAAATGCATGTAACAGAAAAATGAAGAACATGATTATTACAGCGCGATCATCTGTATTTGAAAGACTAAGCAAGCTTATAAAGATAGAAGAAAATTCTCTAATTTCAGATAAAGATCGATCATTTGTTTTTTCGAGATTAAGTAAGCAAACAAAGAGAAAATAAGTTATAAGTCCAGCTACATGTCTAGTCCGACCGTCAATTTTTTAAAGGTTGAGCGTGACTACGATGAAAGGTGAGGGGTATCCCAACTCAACTTTTGAACCATGGGATCATGAAAGCTCAAGTGAAACTTTTGAAGACAAGTCTTTAAGTGTAATGAGAAGTGATAAAGACATTCGTAGTGCTGTTCTATCTCGAATCAAAAGAAGAATGTTCGCTGAAGTTGAGACTGAAGGTTCACTTAGAATAAAGCTACATAACATTGTAATTACTAATCCATCAAAAGAAGATTTAGAAAGAGAAGAAAATGAGTTATCATGTCATCACATCACGATCATAAATGAGTCAGAAGTTGAGATGTGTGAAGAGGATGTTAATGAAGCACCTCTTCCTTTAGAGGATGGAAATCAATCGACTGTGGACAAGCTTAAAAAGGTAAACCTTGGTACAATAGAAGATCCGCACCCAACTTTTATCAGTGCTTTGCTTACACCTCTAGAAGAAAGGGAATACATGAGTTTGCTTACTTCATATGAAGACATCTTCGCTTAATCATACAAGGAAATGCCAAGACTAGGCCCTAAAGTTGTTGTTTATAAACTCACCGTCAAGCCAGGATCTCGATCAATCAAGCAAACACATCAATGATTCAGACCATAGCTTATCCCACAAATTGAAGTTGAATTAAATAAGTTAATTGAAGCTGGATTCATTCACGAAGTGAAATACCGACATGGATTGCTAATATTGTTCATGTAAGAAAGAAGAATGGACAACTTTGCGTCTATGTTGATTTTCGTGATTTGAATAACGCATACCCAAAAGATGATTTTCCGTTACCCATCATTGAAATCATGGTGATGCAACTACGAGACAAAAATCTTATCTTTCATGGATGGATGGTCGAGATGGCTTTAGAAGATGAAGAAATGACAGTTTTCCGAACTCCAAAGGCAATATATTGTTACAAAGTCATGCTATTTGAGTTGAAGAATGTTGGTGCTACTTATCAACGAGTAATGCAAAAGATTTTTTATGATATGTTGCATAAACGTGTTGAGTGTTATGTTGACGATTTTGTGGTTAAGTTCGTAAAATGACTGATCACTTAAGAGAATTAATGGTAGTCTTTAACCGATTAAAAAATTACCAGTTAAAGAAGAACCCTTTTTGAGTTTTGCGTGACTTCAGGAAAGTTTTTGGGATTTGTTGTAAGAACTAAACTATTCTCGCATAAAGAAAATGTGTTTGGCTATTTTCTTCTCCATCGACAAGTTGAAGCATTACAAACATGCATTTACTGTCCGTGTAGTTGCAGAAGTTGATCCCATCAAATACATACTATCTCCACCGATCATCTCGGGGCGTTTAGCTAAATGGGCAATTTTACTCCAACAATATGACATTGTTTATATCCTGGAAAAGGCTATGAAATGACAAACATTAGCAAATTTCTTAGCAGATCATATTGTTCCCTCAGATTGACATTTATGTGAGGACTTCTCTGATGAAGAAGTTCTCACTATTGAAGTCATGAACCCATGGACAATCATTTCTAATATAGGTGAACGAGTCATCATCGATAATATTAGGCAATGTTTCTATGACCATGTATCCACAATCTTGGCCAGTATCAACTTCATCATGAACATGATCTTCAACCATTCGTTGTGGAGGTATTAAAACTATCGATCGACGAGGATCAAGTGGATCTTTTATATAGAATACTTGCTTCGCTTGAATGGCTAAAATGAAGGAGTCAGATTAATGTCAAATGCGATTAAGGTCTACAGTTGTAAATCCAGTGTCGTCTACGTTAATTTCATAATTATTTTCCACTCAATCACATTTGAATAAAACGACTGTAAAATTACGATAATCAAGCTCCCAAATTTCTTGAAGTACTCCATAAAAAGTCATTTCTAACATAAGTGGATTTTTGTCCTTCGAACTAGAGACTTACAAAGTTTATGTCGTTATCATAACTCCACTGTTCTGCACATTTCTAAGACCATCTCGATTTTTTATATGATATTGAATATCATTTACCATATATAACTATTATAATTGGTCACTTCTGAACGATGTCCATGTGATAGCCACCTCAACGTAGATGATATAGAATTGTTCTAAACCCCTAATGTGAGCCCAACACGATCATGCAACCAACTACTGAATTTTCGATTATGTTCGTCTTGAAGTAATTTTTTATTTTTAGACCTACTAGGATTCAATTTAGACAACATCTTCATGTTTTGATTTACAAATGGAAGCACAACGTCTAAGTTGCGTAGAACATACAAATGAGCTTGATCAATCATATGCTTAGTTGGTGTTTTATAATTGGTAACAGATAATGGTCGATCAATCTTATTTGTATATGCATTATTTGATGATCACAATCCAACATATACAACTCCTTGTAAAAATTCAGAGCAAAACTCTATCGACTCTTCTACTATATAATTTTCTCCAATGTATCCCTCCGGTCGATTTCTATTATGAACATAACCTTTCAAAATCTTCATATATCTTTGAAAATGATACATTCACTTCAAATGACTATTATTGTGAAAAATGATGGTGAAAAAAACTTCTACACTAGACATAAAGTGACAACTACATCATTTTACAATCCTTTCAACTTAGTCGAATCTATCGACTTAGAACATATAACATTAAACAAAGAGCATAGACGAACGAGGGCATATCGAACATGTTTAGGCAAAATACCATGAATTGCTACAGGTAGTAGTTGTTGCATTAAAACATGATGGTCGTTCGATTTTAATCCGTAAAGTTTCAAATCACTAGTCGACACTGTTTTACTTATGTTGGATGAATATCCTTCAGGTACTTTAATTTCAGATAATGTTTTACACATGCTAAATTTCTCATTTTTTGTTTCTGTGTAATATGCTGGAGGCAAGGATATTCTTTTCTCTCCCATTTTTGAGCTACCTCAGATTTGATATTCAACTAACTAAGTCTTAATGTGTTTTAAACCCATTTTTGTTTTGCCAATAATATCAAGCAGGGTTCCAATAATATTAGAACACACATTCTTCTCGATGTGCATGTCATCTAAACAATGTCGCACGTGAAAATGTTTCTAATACTCCAATTCAAAAAAAAAATTGATTTCTTCTTCCAATAAGTGTTTGCATGTTGTTCTTTTCTACGTCCTTTACCATGTAAATTGAATAGTATTTAGTTCTCCAAGAATCTCTTCACCGCTTAACGGTTCATGAGCTACTTCAAATTCTTGTTCCTCATTAAAAACTTTCTTTTGTCATCTATATGGGTGCTCAATAGGTAAATGTCTCCGATGTCCAAAGTATGCCATCTTTTTTCCCTTAGGTAAATAAGTAGATGTTGTTTTCTATCCACATATCGGACATGCATGATACCCTTTTACAAAACACCGACACAAATGGTTGCAGGAAAATCATTAATGGTCCACAACAAAATAGCTTTAAAGGTGAAACTTTGTTGACGGTGTGCATCAAAATATCCAATACCTCTATTCCATAGCATTTTCAGATCGTCAACTAATGGTGCTAATAGATATCTTTGTCATTTCCTGGTTGTTTGAGTTTAGAAATCAATGCATTCAACATCAAGTATTTACGCTTCATGCACAACCATGTAGGTAGATTGTAAGTCACTAACATGATTGGCCAACAACTATATCTAGTACTTTGGTCTCCATGTGGATTTACACCATCTATTGATAAGGCTAGATGAAGATTCCTAGATTCTAAACAAAATCTGGGCCATCTTTCGTCTATTTGTTTCCATAATAGTGTATCGGTTGGATGTCTTATATACACATCAACCAGACAGTCAGTAGCATGACACGTTAATTTTGAAGTTTCTTTACTTCGAAACATTTGTTCAAATCTTGGAATGGGAGAGAAATACCACATGACTTTGACTGAAATATTTTTACCTCATACTTGCACATTCTTCCGAACTTTCCATCTTGATGTTCCACATGTATGACACAATTTGACATTAGCAAGTTCTTTTCAATACAAACAAGAGTCATTGATGCAGGCATGAATCTTTTCGTAATTCATTCCTAATGTATTTAAAATCTTCTTGGCATAATAGGTATATATCGGAATTTCATTAGGACAAGGCAATAGAACGCTCAATAGTTCTAATAACTCTGTGAAACTCTTATCGCTCCATCCAAACTTTGCTTTTAAATTATAAAGTTTAATCAATGTAGATATCTTAGTAAAATTATTACAATTTGGGTATAATGGTTTCTTGGCATCCTCAAATATTGGCGATTTGTCGTTAAAATAATCGTGTGCAGCTTCAAATATATGTATTTGGTCATCCAAATCCTCATCTATAATTTGATCGATTGGAACACTTTCAATATTGCTTCTTTTCCTCGATATA
>JBBMEG010080564.1:0-11299 GCA_037832605.1 Cyclanthera cordifolia | reverse complement strand
ACATACATCATACCGATCAGTGTTTCAAAATACGTACTGATTAAGCGTTTGAAATAACACAGAGAGGCCAATTGAAAGATCTGAGAGTTATGGAAATTGATTTGGAGAAATGAAATCGATAAAATAATCTATTGAGAGAATGATAGAAAGCATCGATTGACTTCAATCAATGTACAAATCAACTTCAATCACCAGCATTGATCGACTTTAATAAGTGTACTGATCGACTTTAATCACCACACTTATTGACTTCAATCAACAAAATGATTGACTTTAATCGACTTCAATCACTATAAATATGGACTTCAATCAATTTTTGACTCATGAGCTTTTTGGTCAGTTTGATAGGCCCGCCCTAAAAAGTTACCGTAGATGCAAATAGTTTTAAAATGTGTTACACCAAATATTTATGATTTTTTTTTAATATACATGCAAAAGTCCAAGAAGAAAAGCAAGGTTGAGACTTTTTTTTTTTTTTTTTTTAATTACAATTTTACTGCTTGAATGTCCTACTTAAATTAGACATAATGAATTAACTAAAACACTTAATTGATCAAATTAAATATTAAAGGGTGGAGTTGTTACAAATATTACAATTTATAGTGGTTTGTGTAATTTTTGTTTTTGTTTTATACCATCTTTAAACTGTATATATGTATATAACTTTGGACGTATCTTTAGTAGGGGTGGTTTTGGTTCAGTTTTTGTTGATTTTGTGTCAAATTGACCGCAGAACCAGTATTTTTGGATTTTTTATAAGTTGGTCCTAACCGATGTTCATTAAACAACAAAATCATTGATTCAATTCTTTTTATCAGTCGTATTCGATTTTGATTTAGATTTCAACATGAATTTGATTTATTTTTAAATTTGTTTGTCTCATTTTTTTATTTGATTCTAAGAATTTTTATTTTATTAACAAAAAAATTTCATAAATATCACAATATTTATTGTTTTTAATTCATATTTAACAGTTAAATTTGTATTTTCATCAAATTTAAATATCAATATATTTTTTCTTATAATTTATATATTTGGTTTGCTTCCGTCTTTATTAATTTTTCTATACAATCAAATGGAATTGTTGAATATTGTTCTAAATAATGAACATTGAATCGGTTTTTTTTTTTTTTAATCTAAAATAAATAATTTGATTTGGTCGTTTTCGATTCTTCTTTCCCCTAATTTTTAGTAAGTTACCTACTATTTTATTCACCTCGAATAAGTTTCGTTTTGTTTTTGTTTGAAACGTTACAAAGAAAAGAAACGCCAAATTTCTGTCCGTTGCTTTGTCTGGGAGGCGGTATGGTGGAACAACCCCACTCTCTTCACTGAATCTTCAAACGCCGTTTTCCTTAAACCCGAAATCCCCTTTACTTTTCTTTTTTCCTCCGTAAACTTTAGGGTTCAATATGTCCTGTCTTCTGCAAGCTCAGGTCCAGTCCGGCAATGGAGTTTCGTGCCCTTTTTTGGAGTTCACTAAACGGCGGTTTATGCCCCCAAGGTAAGTTTTGATGGGTGATCTCTCTCTCGAGCTTCCTCTCTTTTTCTTCCGTTGATTGATAACCTTTTCTTTAGATTTTGTGCATTTTCTGCTTGATTTCGCCAATGCCCTCTTGTTTGATAGCTGGGATTGTTTGTTTGTGCTTCGATTTTCTTGATTTTAGGGGTTTTTTTTTTTGTAATTGTGTGTTGTTTTGATGAGGCTAAGCTGTTTGATTAAATGGCCGGTATGATGAGGGAGTGTTTGCAGTTTTTGTTAGGTGGAGTACTGTATACATTTTGGGTGTATAATTTTGTCGCATTTGTATATATTATGATTTGTATTTGTGTATCTTTGAATTGCATTTTTTTTGTTTTTTGTGAAAAAGAAACATTTCATTGATTGATGAAATTAAGAGGAATATTCTCGGGGCGTTTAGCCGATTTCAAAAAGGATCGCTAATGTGTAACAAAATAGGATGAACCGAATACATTAAGTGAATAGATGGAAGTTTGAGAGAACTGATGGAAGTTTCTTTATTTCTTTTCTTAAGCCATGAGTTTCTCATATGTGTGTGTGTGTTTCTCATTGTACATTGAAGCTATAAAATTCACTAAAATGGTTGAGAAAACAAATTCTATTTTTCAAAACAATATCCAACAAAGAGGACTTTGTCTTAAAATAATTTTACTGGATCCTTGCCAACCAAATAGTAGGATGTGTTGTTTATGCGGCAAGCTAGCTCATACACCCACAAGTATTTAAAGAAAATTGTGTCATTATTCAAACATCTGCTCTTGTGATCTCTCTTCCTCTCATCTTTATTGAGCTACATTACTTACAGCTAATATAAAAAAAGTTTGAGCAATTATAGTATGGTTAATCATTGCATTTAAATTTTTTTTTTTTAGCGATGATAGCCAGATAGGGAACATTTTGGTACTTTGAAATGTATTGCTGAGATGATGAAGTAGTTGTTAAGGTCTTACATAGGTTTCAAGGTATTTATGATTCTTGAAAAGGTCAACTGCTTGTTCATGTAAGACTGAAAAAGGCCCTACTGTTGATTTCTTACTTCCACGTCGTTTTCGTTTTCAGTAGCGCAGGAATTGCCATGGTTGTCGAAGCTTGTTTTTATATGAATATGTTCCATTACTGTCCTCCATGCTCAATGAACTGTTTCTGTAAACTCCCTTTTATATGAACCTCAAATTCTCTCTATTTCAATTTGTTAGGTTGAGATATGGAAGCCATAATTGTCGTAATGTTCACGAGGCTTCGAATCAGTGTTCATGAAGAATTTTTTGCTCGATGCGAAGGCTCTGTAGGATTTTGTGCGTTGGTTAGTATTATTTGAGGTCTGGAAGGGGGAATGAAGCAACTGGTCCGCCGAGCATAGTGCTGTATGTAATACATTGATATTGTGTAAATTGATCTGATCTCTTTGAATCAATTGGTTAGTAGATTAATTTTGAAATTTTCTCATCTTCATCCTTGAGCTTTTTCTCTGCCCATGGTCTATTAACCGTACAAGTCCGAAGACTTTGAAGATATACTCCCCTCAAGGTCTTAGATTCGAGACACACTCGTGATATTAATTTGTAGACACCTCTAAGTCTCCATTCCTTCGCTTGGCCTAGGGATGGACGTGGCTATCCATGATATAGTAAAATGAAGTTTCGATTTTTCGATTTTCACAAAAGAAAAAGAAAAAAAGGACAAAATTTATATCCTAATAATTATGGATTGGGATAGTTGTCAAAAGAATTTTGAGAAATAAAATGAGTATAAGTTCGATTAGTAGTAACCTCTTAACAAAGTGTATATTAGTATATTCAAATACTCACGTATGACAGTAGTAATAATTAAAAAAGAAAAGAAAAGAAAAATAATTCGAAAGAGAAAGGAATGTGATAAACTATTGTTTTTTTTTAGATAGATATTCACACACTACATCCGGGCTATTCATGCCTGTCCAGAAACTATTGTTCTCTTCTGTGCATATTTATACATCTTTTAAATATTTAATAGTAGTTAACAAAATATGCTGGAAAGCATCATGCAACTTTGGTTTTAATTATTATGGATTGGGTTGGTTTTCAAGAGGTTTTGAATCATCTCACTCAAAAGCACTATAGTTAAAAGGTGCCTTCGATGCAAATTTTGAAGATAATGTTTATGTAATTGAGGCTCGCAGAGATAATTTTGTGTGATTTTAATAATTTTTTGGCTGCGAAAATTTGTGCGCTTTTCTGAGTTCTTTTAGTAAATTTATGTTTTATTTTGCTTTATATTTTTCTTTTTAACTTCTCAATTATATTTTTGTTCGTTCGTGCAAAGATTAGGAATGTTTATAGAGAGGATATGAGTTTGAAAGAGAATGATTAAATGATAATTTTTAATTAAATGTAGATTATAATAATAAATATGGAGAGACTTATAAGTAATTATAAAGAATAAAAATTAGTTAAGAAGAGAATAAATAATTTCAATAACATGTTTGAATATAATAAATAAAATTTAAAATTATATATACATATTTATTTATTGTAGTTCAACAACCACCATTGATTATGAAGACACGCTTTATATTAGACAAACTATTGATTTTATTGAAAAAATTAATGTATATCTGGTATATCAACTCTTTTATAATCTCCACGATCATGCATGATTACTTCAATTTCGAAGGTATACTCCCTCCAACCTTCCAAAAACACTCTTTATCGTTAATTAAAATTTCTTAACCTAAAAGAAAAAGAAAGTGCATGGAAGGCCCAGGCCCAAGCCCAAGCCCAAACCTATCCGTAAAAGTTTTGAAGTCCAAAATGAGATGGAAGAAAAGCCTACAGAAGGCCGACTCAAATGCTTAACAGAAAATCCGAGGGCGCTGCCGTTGTTCCCTTCCATTGATTCGATTCAATAGATACTATCAATCCCTCAACGAGAAGTAGCGACAGCGAAATGGTAGTCGAAGAGACGATCAAAGCTACATCGACAGAAGATCTTTCGAATTCCGTCGCAAATCTAAACCTCAGGAGACGTGGTGCCGAGGAAGATGAGGATCTTGAGGAGGGAGAGATCGTCGGCGATGACGACCTCGACTCGTCCACTTCATCGGTGGCGATAGTGCACCAGCCTCATCATCTGGAGCATTCTTGGACCTTCTGGTTCGATAACCCCTCTGCAAAGAACAAACACACCACTTGGGGCGCGTCTATCCGACCGATCTATACCTTTACTTCTGTTGAGGAGTTTTGGAGGTAGAGTTTCTTTTTGAGTTTTCTTATCTTTTGATTTATGTTCTTATGTTCATGGCGGTTATTATTCGCTTTCTGTTTTTCTTTTCTTGAAAAAATTAGGATGCTTCAGGCGAAAAGGGTTTGATATAACTTTAGGAAATTTTAAATTATTATGTGTTTTCTTTAGTCCTTTAGTTCTCTTGGTCCTGTTGTGTGTAATTCGAAGTAGGCTGATACAAGGGGTTGTGTTTGTGGCTTGTTGCCTTTCTCTGTCATTTGTGTGTTTCAGAACTCTTTGGTTGGGGAATTATATTCATTATTTTGAGTGATAAAAAATGAGGGGTTATTTTGAGTGAATAGAAATTTGAGTTTTAGTAATTTCTGGTTTGGATGTGGTTATTTGTGGAGTGATTGCAACTAATAGCTGTTTGTGATGATGGTTTTTGTAGAGTCATGGCAGATAGTAGCTTGTTTGGATGCACTTATAAATGAATGATTATTTTGAGGGGTTAGAAATTAGTGGTTAGAAATGAATGATTATACATG
This sequence comes from Cyclanthera cordifolia, assembly GCA_037832605.1. Classification (NCBI taxonomy): domain Eukaryota; kingdom Viridiplantae; phylum Streptophyta; class Magnoliopsida; order Cucurbitales; family Cucurbitaceae; genus Cyclanthera; species Cyclanthera cordifolia. The sequence continues at coordinate 6,028 of JBBMEG010080564.1, read as the reverse complement.
AATGAGTATTAAGAAATAAATGATTATTTTGTGTGGTTAGAAATGAGTGGTTAGAAATGAGTGATTAAAAATGAGTGATTGTTTGAAGTGATTGCAATAATTCGTTTGGATGTGCTTGCTTGAAGAGGAGTTATAAAAGCTCATTTGTAATAGTTCGATATTAATGCAAAACAAACACCCCCTTAGGGTTTTGCTTTGGAACTCTGTTGAAGACTTCATTTTGCACGTTCATATTAAATTAAATTTGCGAGTATTCTCAAATTTAGTCCCCAAAGGGGTGGCATAGTGGTTGAAGACTTGTGCTATGAAGGTGTGCTTCTCACAAGGTCCCAAGTTTGAGACTTTGCTTTGTAGACACCTCTCGTGTCTCCGTTCTTTCGATGTCTCCTGGTGTTTAACATAGGGATGGGTATGGTTACCTCGGATATAGTGGAGTGAAGATTCAATTTCTCGGTTTCCAAAAAGAGTATTCTCAAATTTAGTGTGAAATACTTCGATTATATGTCTGATTCTCTGTACCTAAGAGTTAGATATAAATTTTTAACGTTAAGAGAGTTGGTAACTCATTTGCACGCATTGTTTGCTTCTTAAAGGTTTCTGTTTAGATGCATATTTTGTTGATCTTATAAATGACCAAAAATCCTTTGTTGTGAATGGAATATTGATTTTATGTTCCCTTCATTAATTAACATTACAAATAGTTGCCTCATGTAGACATTTTCATCATTCTTGTACAGAGTTTTTATCTGGCATGTAATGCTTAATCTTTTGTTTTTAGTTGATTATTGTTTCTCTCGACCTTACTTGAACACGGCCTGTTCTTTAGGTTATACTACTGGCTTTGAGTTCTCAATGATTGTTATTTGTCTATAGATTTTTATGTTTGTCTGTTGATTGTGGGGTTATGTTATTTTCTTTACCCTTTCTGTTCTTGTTTCACCCCTTGCTGGTGTTTGTATCCTCCCATCAGTCTTTTCATTCGATCAAGAAACTTACAAGTTTGGTTTTTTGTTAAAATTGTTAATTTATCTCTCTATTTGTCTTTTTGTTGTCTTTTTTTTCTGCGATTTGCTGATGTTTCGTGTTTTTATTTTCCTGCTTTTAGTGTTTACAACAATATTCATCATCCAAGCAAATTGGCATTGAGGGCGGATTTGTACTGTTTTAAACATAATATTGAACCTAAATGGGAGGATCCTGTTTGTGCAACTGGAGGGAAATGGACGGCTAACTTTTCTAGGGGCAAATCTGACAATGGCTGGCTGTACACGGTAGTACCCTGTCTTGCATATTCTATTTGACACATAGCAAAGATACTCAAGACATTACTTATTTTTTTCTAACAATCAATTACTTCCCTCAGCTGCTTGCTATGATCGGTGAACAGTTTGATTATGGTGATGAAATTTGTGGAGCAGTTGTCAATGTTAGATCTGGACAGGATAAAATATCGATTTGGACAAAGAATGCTTCCATTGAAGCTGCGCAGGTACTATAGGCTATAGCCACCCGGCCAAAATTAATTACACAGCTCAATAGATCTTTACAATACTCGGGCACACGCTATGAACTTCTGCATTTATGAATTATAAATTTGAACATGTTTAAGGAGCAGTAATTTTTCAGTGTCAAGATTCTATTTGTTCATTAGTTAATGTGTCTGCATCCTGTTTTCTCATTTCTGGCTATAGTTGAGCATTGGGAAACAGTGGAAAGAGTTCCTTGATTACAACGACTCCCTTGGCTTTATATTCCACGTACGTATCCTGTTTTCTAAGGTTTTAACCTGATCATATGTTTCGTATTTCTCATACTGTGTTGCTTTCTTGTACAGGATGACGCCGCACAGGACAGGAGGGCGAAGAGCCGATATACCGTGTAATGTGTACGGGTTTTAGTGCAAAGCATGACAGGAGGATACTTGTAACATTTGCGCAAATGCTCTGCATCAGCGAAGGTTGAGATGTGGTTTGTTCCGACCCCCTTGTCTTTAACATCCACTCCAACAGGAGCAGAAAAAAGGTTTTATTTGTTAAACAATGTTTTGATTAGGAATTTTATGTGGAAATCGCCATTGCACATTACAAGCACCTGAATCTCACTTTTTTTTTTTTCTGTACCTGACAGTTCTAGCATGGATGCTCTTCTATAATCAAGTAATATTAGCTCGATCTAAATGATTTTCTTTTCTTTTTATCGAAGGTTAAGGTTTTAGTAATTCTTTATATATAAAAAAAAGGTTTCATAATAATAGTAATTCGATCTCTATGACAGATTATTATTATAAAACATACATTGGTTATTAAATTTTGAGTTCTCGGTGTGATCTTGTGGTTGAATGAAATGAACTAGATTAATTAATATCAACATTCATTGAATTATTTATTGATAATAGTTCATATTTAGTTCTCTATCTTGTGGATAAATGTGGAATACCAACATATGGAGATGAAGATATTACTTCAAAATTTGGGAAATATTTATTATTTAGTAGTACGATAAATTTTTTATTTTTTTCACGCTTCTTTCATATGTTTATCCCATCAATTTTTTTCTTTACGGTGTGTTTTGACAAGAAATATTAATTTTGGTTTTATTTTTTAATTATAGTACTCTATAAATAGGGTGGAATGAGGGAATTAAATTATCTTGGAACGAAATCAATTTTTGTTTGACGAACTTTAAAAAAATTAATTCATAGTGTGTAGATCGTATTTGTTTGCGATGGAAAAATGTTCTTTTAAATAAAAGTATTTCTTATAAATTCCGGATTATAAATAAATTAAAATGGATATTGAAAAATCCTCCAAATTTGTATGAAAATAATAAATTGTCAATTAAAATGTTATTTATGTAAGACAATACAATATTTTTAAATGTAATTATAAAGCATTCCACAACGTCACAACGATTACCATTTGAAAGAAAAAATTGGTCCAATTTATTTTGTTAATTTTTTAGGTTAAAATATCATATTTATCCCAATTTTAGTCGAATGAAATTTTTTGGTTGGTTCTATTTTGATACTTAATAGTCAATTTTAATTCATAAACTTTCAAAATAAATTAAATTAAATTTTGTTGAAAATTTTTGTTAATTTTTTTCGAAAAAACTATTATATTTTTTTTAATAAATTTTATAACATGTTTACATTTTTTTTTTGTTTAAATTAAAATAATTAACATTCTTAAACTAGTTTTAATAAATATTAATTTCAAATTTATCATAAATATTATTTTTTGTTTCATTTTTTAAGCATATACACTAATTCAAGTTGGATTTTAAAATTCTGATGACCAAAATAAAACTAATTTAAAAATTGAAAAAACTAAAATTAAACTTAATTTAATGTAAAAGTCCTGGCCTCTGTAAAAAAAAATAAAAAAAATAAAAAAAATTTAGCTTGGTATTTTAATTTTTTTTCTCCCAATTTATATTAAAAAAAAAAATCACGAACACTAATATTTCTTATTTTTGAGATTATAACACTCTACCGTATTTTGTCATTTACCGCGACGGCCCCACCTCAGATAGGTATGGATTATTCCCGCCATTTTCATCTTTCCCTTCCAAAGATAAGCTCCTGAATATCCAAGTTTAGTTCAGCTTGTGAAGCCAACAAATTCCCTTAAGAGCAATGGGGATTCAGGGGCTGTTGCCGCTACTGAAATCGATAATGGTGCCGATCCATATCAAAGATTTGGAAGGTTCTTCTTTGGCGATCGATACCTATTCTTGGCTCCACAAAGGCGCTTTCTCCTGCAGCAAAAAACTTTGCTATGCCCTTCCCACTTCCAAGTATATCTTCATTCTCTTCATTTTCTTCTGGATTTTCCGTTTTTGTTGAAAGAAAATCAGATACTGCTACTCTATTGGCTACTTTACCCGATATCTAGGTTACACAGTTCGTGAAATTGCTCTGCGAGCCGTGTTGTTACCTTTATAGCGATTTATTATCATTGTTTTGGCCGCTTTTGCTTTTCTGGTTACAGAATATACTTATTGGAATTGAAGGATTTTCTTGCAATTGTCTTTGATATTGTTGTACTAGGGTTGTAATCTGTTGTTTTCTTTGTATTTAGTCATCAAATGACAATGGAGATAATCAAGTTCAACTGACAAAGAATAGAGTTATGACTAATATTTTACCTGTTCGAATCTCTCAAATAAGCACTGGAGATGCTTCAAGTTTTTACTAAGTATAACCCCCTTTTTTTTTCTTTCGAATTCTAAAAATCAAAACACGAAACTTGACTCGAGGCAGCGAAGTGCTCGATGGCTGAAATTTACTCAATAATAATAAGACATCATTCTAGAGTTTCTTTGCTCCAAAGGCCGCGAGCAAGAAAAGTGGCTTTGGATGAGTATGTATAACAATTGAAAAGTTAGAGATGAAGAAAAAATAAAAATTAGAGATGAAGAAAGTAGTTTTGTTAGCATCAATTATCAAGACTCTTGACCTCCATCAAGAGGTTTATCTTATGTGTGAATAGTTGGATAGTGGTCTAGGTAAAGAAGAAAAAAAGATTAATTATATTTAGGATGTTGGTTGTGACTGTTTCTCAAAATCTATTCGGTTTTTTAGGCACATTGATTATTGTATGCATAGAATAAACTTACTTCGGCACTATGGAGTAAAACCAGTTCTTGTCTTTGATGGAGGTCTTCTCCCAATGAAGAATGAACAAGAAATTAAGCGTGCAAGGTATGCCAATTATCAACTCACCTGCTGTTTCACTTTCATTAAAAATTCTTATTTACATTCTTTTGGGATCAGTGAAGCTGGTGGTAGTTTACCTATTATGTTCTAAACAAAATGGTGCTGGTTATTTTCATAATATTTACTAAGTTGAGCTGATTTAAACAATAAAACATCAAAGTTTTAAGATGATATTATAGAAAAAAGCCAATTATTATTTTGATGAATTACAAGTCTTCTTATATTTTGTACGGTTTCCACGCTTTTAAAATCATGCCTTATCTAAAGAAACTCACTTTTTCGCCACAGGAAGAGAAAAGAAAACCTCGCACGTGCATTAGAATATGAGACGGATGGCAATTCTGCTGCTGCCTACGAGTGTTACCAGAAGGCTGTTGATATAACACCTTTGATTGCCCATGAATTAATTCAAGTAATAACTTCTTTACCACTGTTATGTTAATATTTGTTCAAGGGTTGTATGAATTATATGTTTTAGTGCTCAAGAATGTTATTTGACTATGGATTCAATCTCAAGGTGTTGAAGCAGGAGAATATTTCGTATGTTGTGGCACCTTATGAGGCAGATGCTCAGATGACGTTTTTGGCCGTCAACAATCAGGTTGATGCTGTTCTTACGGAAGACTCTGATCTAATACCCTTTGGCTGTCCAAGGGTAAGCTATACAAAGACAACTGTTAGGTATACAAACAAAGAGTTTATAAGAAAATAGTAAAGATAACTTTATTGCAATCTCAATGAAAAAAATTCCCATATCAATAGTATTTCAAGAGAGCTGAAACTTGTTCTTGCTTTCTTACCAAAAAGACTTACCTTCCCATAAACCCAAAGTGTTTATTTATAGTTATTCTATGTTCTTCTTCCCAAGCCTAATAATTTTTATGAGTTTCGGCTTTCCTCAATGTTAATAAATGCTTAAACTCTTCTCAATGCTAATAAATGGCTAATCCCTTTCCATGTAACTCTTGTTATGATTCGTCCCCAAGGAGTGGCATAGTGGTTGAAGGCTTGAGTTTTGAAGGTGTGCTTCCTCAAGGTCCCAGGTTCCAGACTCATCTGTGACATTAATTTGTAGACACCTCTCATGTCTTCATTCCTTCGAGGTCTCTTGGTAGGCCTAGTGACAGACGTGATTACTATGGGGTATATTGGAGCAAAACATTAAAAAAAATAATAATAATAAATAAATTAAAAAAAAAAAAAAAAAAAAAATATATATATATATATATATATAATCCAGCCAAAGTAATAGGAATTAGACCTAATACGATTCCAAATAGAAAAACTTCTATCATTTCAATTTAGTTG
>JBBMEG010080562.1:0-11301 GCA_037832605.1 Cyclanthera cordifolia | reverse complement strand
AATCATAAAATTATATATAAATCAAAGCATTCAAAGTCATTTATGTAAGTAGATAATGAACTTACATATGACTCATTTGCTTGTTCACTAATCCAACGACCTTCAACTTTATTGTCGTGCACTTTATAGCGCATAGCCCTGGACTTCGATTGGACCCATTTCTTTTTCTCCCTTTGCAATTTTCTACATTCATAAATATAATAAATTATTTTAATAATTATCGCATAGGAAATACATTAATTGAAATTAAGTAAATAAAGATATACATCTTCGACGGTTTTCACTAATGAAACTAGGTCGACGTGATGGTTGTAAGGCAATTCTGCCCGTGCTTTCTTGCCTCCCTCAGTCTTAGTCTGCCATTCCTCTGACTTCCATCGATTGTAGAGGTACTCTCAGTCTCTAATAATTGTTACCCTATGATAGAGTTTATTGTGTCTCTCCTCCGAAGGCGTATTCCTAAAAGAACAAAGTAAACTAGGTAAAATAAATTGAAATGTATACTAAACAGAAAAAAATGTTTAGATATAAACGAACCTGTAGTGTTTGTACATTTTGTACCTATGGTCCTTCAGGATGTTCTGCATCGTACTCTCGATACTGGTGCTGACGGTGAGATTATCCAAATCCAGTTCGAAATGTGTCTATTGAAGTTTCAATATTCATTGAAATGCAGTTAAAAATATATTATATAAAAACAGAAAACTAAATAAGATGTTACTTTACCAGTAGTTTTTGCTTGACGAGTTTAATATCGACCTCATTAATCTCTGAGCAATCTTGTGCACGAACAGGAAACGACTCTCGTACCAGTACGCCTATCTGATTGCTGATAGTGTTGGCTTCTTTCCTTATTACCTTTTTGTTTCTTCACTAAATTCGACTCGTATTCTTCCTTCCTTTTCCACTCTATTATTCAATAGTTCTTCCCTGGAATGTCCACGAGAACGACCTCTCAAGGTACTACTAGTTGTTTCACAAATGTTAGTAAATGACTGAAAAAATAGAACGTATAGTAACATTGTTCATAAATTGTATTACCTCCAGCTTCATGACTCGAATCAATAGTAGCAGGGACGAAGTCCTCATTTTCAGTGTCATCGAACACTGAGTCCGCTCTACTTCTCAAACCAGCCGGTATAATGATAACCTATAAGAGTTAGCATTATATGTTTTCGTAAGTAACCAAACCAACATAAAAAGTGCAACACTAATAATGGAAAAGAAATAAAAAACTAATACTTATGTCAATAGTTTCAACATCCTCGTCGTCGTCATTAATTAATTGATTTTCATCTTCCAATTCATCATTAATCCCTTCATCGAATGTTTCCAGGTAAAAAATATCTAGCCTACACTAGTGGTTATCTTCTAAAGACTCGTCCACTCTATTTATGCCTTCATGTTATACTACATCAAGACTGATTGATCAGGCTGAATGCATATAAGATAAAAGAAGAAATAGAGTGGACGAGTCTTTAGAAGATAACTAGTTGTGTAAGCTAGATATTGTTGATCTGACAACATTCTATGAAGCGATTAATGATGAATTGGAAGCTGAAAATCAATTCATTAACGACACGACGGCGAAGATGTTGAAACTATTGACACATAAGTATTATTATTTTATTTCTTTTCCATTATTAGTGTTGCACTTTTTATGTTGGTTTGGTTACTTACGAAAACATATAATGCTAACTCTTATAGGTTATCATTATACCGGCTGGTTTGAGAAGTAGAGCGGACTCAGTGTTCGATGACACTGAAAATGAGGACTTCGTCCCTGCTACTATTGATTCGAGTCATGAAGCTGGAGGTAATACAATTTATGAACAATGTTACTATACGTTCTATTTTTTCAGTCATTTACTAACATTTGTGAAACAACTAGTAGTACCTTGAGAGGTCGTTCTCGTGGACATTCCAGGGAAGAACTATTGAATAAGAGGGTGGGAAAGGGGAAGAATACGAATCGAATTTAGTGAAGGAACAAAAAGGCAATAGGGAAAGAAGCCAACACTCTCAGCAATCAGATAGGCGTACTGGTACGAGAGTCGTTTCCTGTTCGTGCACAAGATTGGTCAGATTAATGAGGCCGATATTGAACTCGTCAAACAAAAACTACTGGTAAAGTAACATTTTATTTAGTTTTCTGTTTTTATACAATAGATTTTAACTGTATTTAATGAATATTGAAACTTCAATAGACACATTTCGAACTGGATTTGGATAATCTCACCGTCAGCTCCAATATCGAAAGTACGATGCAGAACATCCTGAAGGACCATAGGTACAAAATGTACAAACACTACAGGTGTGTTTATGTCTAAACATTTTTTTTCTATTTAGTATACATTTCAATTTATTTTAACTAATTTAGTTTGTTCTTTTAGGAATACGTCTTCGGAAGAGAGACGCACTAAACCCTATCATAGGGTAACTGATATTAGAGACTGAGAGTATCTCTGCAATCGATGAGAGTTAGAGGAATGACAGGCTAAGACTGAGAGAGGCAAGAAAGCACGGATATAATCGCCTTACAACCATCACACCGACCCAATTTCATTAGTGAAAATCGTCGAAGATGTATGTCTTTATTTACTTCATTTCAATTAATGTATTTCCTATGCGATAATTATTAAAATAATTTATTATATTTATGAATGTAGAAAATAGCAGAGGGAGAAAAAGAATTGGGTCTAATCGAAGTCTCCAGGCTATGCGCTATAAAGTGCACGACAATAAAGTTGAAGGCCGTTGGATTAGTGAACAAGCAAATGAGTCATAGTTCATTATCTACCTAACATAAATGACTTTGAATGCTTTAATTTATATATAATTTTATGATTCTATTTATACATGAGACGATGATAAAGTTGCGGGATGAATCAATTGCAGCTGGAACGCCTCTAACTCAATAAGAAATATGTGAACAAGTGCTAAGTAGGCGTACAAACGGAATTAAGGGCAGTATCTACTTGCCACCGAAATGAAGAGGAAGATCTACCTCTTCAGTTTTAAGGGGTTCTCCTGCCTCGACACAACGTGAGATGATCGAGAGAATGAAAGTTGTATTTGCTGAAAACATACAGCTACGTGAAGAACTGACTCAAATAACTGAAGAATAAGCTAGGATGAGAGAACAACAACAAATGATGAATAAAACACAAGCAATTCTTCAGACCAACTAGTCGAGATTTTAAAGAGACTCGACGGTGGTGGCTCGTCATCCAAGTAAAAAGGTAAAGTTCTTGCTTTAATTTTTAAATGTTGTTTAAGAACTTGTTTAATTGTTGTTCTGGCTATCCTGCAATAAAGATAACCATTATTTTCGAATATATGTTCTTTCTTTCCGGTTTAAAATTTTTGGGTAAATTCAAATATACTGTCATGTTGCCGAAATTTCTATAAATAATTTAGTTTGTGTTCTATTCTCGATATTTAAGTTTTTCTAACATTCATATTATTCTGACTTATTGTAGGTCAAAATAGATATCTCTAGGATGTTTGGATGTTTTTTTAACTTTCAAAAATGTCATCCCAAAAGAAAGTTATAAACTTTTATTTACATTTCATTTTTATGATGTTTTTTTAACATTACTTTATTTACATTCCATTTGAAAACTTTATTTGTATTGAATGTTTATATTGATGAAAATGTTGACTGTTTGAATTCTGTTTAATTATTTAAAAAAAAAAAAAATCACAAACAAACTAATTGATTAAAAAAAACAGAATTACCTAAGGCAACGCCTTAGGTCTCCCCGATCGTCGATGGGAACGAAAATGCGACATAGTACTTTTTGCGTCGCTTTAGTCTAAGGCGACGTAGCTGGCGACAGAATGTTCCGTCGCCTTAGCCGTCCAATCTTGTAGTGTATCAACAAACACGTCGTTGAACTCAAAAAAGCTTTGATAGCCATCAACAATTGAACTAATTACCAATGAAGTGCCTTACTCTACTAGATTAGGGGGATTCACATAATATTAGCCTCAATTGCATGCTTTGAGTCCCTTTCTAATTACAATTCTCTCTAGAAACTTTATTGATAAAATTCCTAAACCCTCTTCACCAGCCTGCAAGCTTTGGCCTTCCTTTCTCATCATACACAATTCACCTAATTTCACCTCTATATTCAGCTTCCACCACCCACAAAGGGGAGCCTTCCACCTCTTTGCCGAGGTCCTTGTACCAATCCTCTATTTTTAGCATCGCTGAAGATGCAAACACAATTTTTTAATATTATGAATAAATCTTTGGGTATCATGGAACTCCATAACGATCATATCATTAATTCACTTATTCCTGAAATTTCATAAACTTCAAACCATAATAAGAGCCTTAGGACGATTTTCTTTAACGCTTGTTGTACATATTCTCTCCTAAACATCCTCTCCATTCCCTAGCTGTCTAAGACAATGAGTAATGTCTTTTGATCCTAATGAAGAACTCCCTCCAAACCAAAACAAACGCTTAATAGTATTTTAATACGTGAATATTAGTTTCTCTTCCTTTCTTTCTTATATAACGGGCAAGTGACTTCCATGTCAATTTCTCTATTTTAAATGTTGCTCTTGGTAGGAATAGACACAAAAGTGTGTACATATCATCATTTCATTTTGGGGTGCTTGAGAGAATGAGAATGAAAATGATTATGAAGAAATGAGAATCAATGAGATATTAGGAAAGATTATGAAAAAAAATGATTATTTGTGTTTGGAGTAAAGAGAACGATAATGAAGAAAATAAAATAAAACGTATGATGTAAGGGAAAAACAATTATTCAAAGAATCAAAAGTAGTTAGAAAAAAAATAAAAAAAATAATTTTGAAAAGTTATTATAGAGAGAATGATTATCGATAACCTAAATATCGAGAATCAACCTCTTTCTATTCTCCCATTTGGCCAAAACATACCCTTTGTGTGAATGTGATAATCCAAAAAGAGAGAAATAATTAATGTGAGCAAGAAAACACTGCCTGTTTGTTTATTTATTTTAATTTTTTTAAAGTGCGACTCTTTCGTAACTTTACGTTACATGACACAACTGTCCAAAAAAGAGGAGACAATTTTCCCTTTTACCTCCTTAGTTCCCTAACAGCTAACGACTTTACCTGTCGACCAACATATGGAATATCGCAAAGAAAAATATCAAAAATTTATTTCTATACATTAAAGAAAAATATATTTCTTTTTCTCCTCAACCAATTACGGCTTCCATAATGTTAAGTATTATTAATTAAAATATAATCATGTGATTTCTTTTTTAAAGAAATAAGTCAAAGTCGTAGTAAGGAGATTAATTAGGCAGAGAGGGTCTACGAAGGGGATTTTATTTGTTTGTCGTGACGTGCAGACTCATCACATGGGAAGTTAGGTAGGTGTCTGAGAGGGGCCATTGGGAAGTTGACACGTGGACAAATGTCCAAGTTGGAGGCGTCGTCGTGTAATAGGTGACGCCGGACTGTGACCGGCGTTCGGCGTGTTTGGGAGAACTTTTCTTTTCTCTGCACCGTGCGATGTGGCACATGCAACTGCCAATTAATCGTGCTACTTACGTGGCTATTTATAGATTGCACGTGCCTCGCCCCCTCCCCCCCCCCCTATTATTGTTGATTAATGATTTTTAATTTAGTTTTAATTAGTAGTGATAAGTATGAGGTGGTCTATGTCTCTTATCTAATCCACTCAATAACCGCCCTACTCTAAAGATGCGTTTCTTTTCCTATTATTTATACATTTTAAACATATTTAAATATCATTCTCAAACTTTATTTACTTTTAATATGTTTATTCTTTTAATAAAAAATCAATTGTTTTTTCTTTTCTTTTTTGCTTACTGATACAGTGGGAAAAAATGGTAAGAGAAAATGATCCCTTCCCATCATTTTGATCATCAAATTACATCTCATCAATTACTAATTACTAATTATTATTTTTATTTATTTTTTTTTCCTTTATTTTTCTTTCATTCTTGACGTAACTAATTATGCTATTTTTAATTAAAAAAATACAAAAAAAATTCAAACTCATAATATGTGGATTAATAAATCATACAAAATACAATTTAATGTCTACTTCTTAAGTTTGAAGTATTACTCTAGAAAAATAAGAGCTTTTTTTTTGGTGTCAACCCCACTATGGATATGCCTCTTTGTACGAAATTAAATAGATAATTATTCATTTTTCTACGACAATTATTAAATTTATTGTATAAATCATTGAAGTAGCTAGTGAAAAAAGTAACCAAAAATAGCGATTAAAAGTGGTGGTTGAGAAAGGAGGGAAGCAGAATATGTGATACATACGGTTAAAAAAAAGATGACATAAATGTAGGTGGGAGAAAGTTTTCTTTTAAAGAGAGGTCAAGACATTTTGCATAACTAAACTAAGAAATTATAGATTTAAATCTCCCACTTTTATTTATTATTGTATTCAAAAATAGAGGAGAGAAGAAAACATCTTTTAACATTAGACTAATGACATGTACTTTATTTTAGTTTTATTAAAAGTACATGAATTACAAATATGAGCCATAGTTCAATATAATACACATGACCTCTTGGTTTATGGTTTCAAAATTTTCATTGAAATTCAATGTATACGACCAAAATAATATTTTAATCTAATTTTTTATTATACAGATAAATCTGATTCTTTATATTGATGAGAAAAAATGGTCAATTGGAATTAATTGTACAATTTGTTTAATAACGACAAACTGGCCTGCAAAAAAGAACAAAATTAGGCACACTGGTGTGGTATAAGCCACAAGGCCTCCGATGATTAAGTCAGTAAAAGGATTTTGGAAAGTGATTAGAAAGCTTGAGAGCCTTTAGAACATGCTTACAGAGCTTAGTAGCGTATTTCAGCTTGATTTGGCTTGGAGAGAAATGAGAATCTTCTGACTTTTATAGCAGCCGGTAGTCTAACCGTTGCAGCTCACTAATGGAGATTTAATGGTCAGTCGTTTGTAACATGTGTCATTTACCGGGCATTAACACCTGCGTAACTTCCGACCATTACGCTTTGAAGGTGTAACCATTACTCTTTGAAGGTATAACAGTTCTATTTGTGGAGTTGCTTGAACATGGTCCGGCCGCCCGAGGGCTGGTTCCCATGGATGACCCCGCTTCGCGGTAGTTATACTATTTGGTGTGTTTGATGCCTGTCATCCACTCGTCACATAGGTTTGATTATCTTCGGAGAGTTTTGACCTCCATGACTCACCCCCTCCCCCACACTTGGGGTAGCCTCGGCCGACCTAGAGGATCTAGATTTTAACATGGTTCGGCCCCGAGGGGCCTGGTTTCCACAACTGGCTCCCCTGTGGGTGGTCAGACTTTTCGGCGTGACTCCCGACCGTTATCTGTGGTCCGCTCGTCACTTTATATTAGGCCCGACCGGGGGGTCTGGATTCCCTCGATCGATCCCTGTAGGGAGGGGGGTGGGGGCAGGGGGTTTGACCTGGAGCTCGACCTTGGTCTTGTTGGTCCTTAGGAGAATCGAACTTCTTCGGCTGGCCTTCATAAGGGTCTACGCCTTGTCCGGATTTGCAGCAATAATTTCACTCACGCCACTTCATTTTGTTTCTTAAAAGTGTCATTTTTGTATCTCGTGTGAACTTTAGAAAGTTATTACCATGTTTTAAAATTGTAATGTTATGTTTTTTTTTATTCTTCTTCTCATAGACAAGAAATTATGGTTATTATATTACGTTGAATTTTCAATGCAAGAGACTTTGCTAAGAATTTGACAGCTCATTTTAAAGTCTATAAATAATATTTGGTTTTATTTATCACGTCATTGGATGTGAAGCTTCTTAGATCATGGTGTTAATTACAAAGGCTAATTGACCATTTTAGTTAATTAATGAATCAGGTATTTTCTCAAAAAATGATGTTTTTTTTTTGTTTTTTTTTTTTTTTTTTTGCACCGGAGTGAGTTGATGTGAGTTTAGTTCATTTTAAAGAAAATTAGAGCTCAATTTTTATTGTTTCAAAAATTAAAATATAACCTAATATGATTAAAAGAAAGTTAAAACTTAGTCTATATGATCTCAAAAACAATAATTTAGACTTAATAGTTTAATGAAATCTAAAAATGAGAATTCTTAATCATTTGTGAATTAAATAGGGAAAGTTAGTAATTTAATGCGTTCAATGATGACAATGTGAATTAAGTGATTGGATTAAAAAAATTGCATTCATGCATTATTAAAGTCAATATCTAAAAGAATATTAACTCAACAATTTTATCTCTAATATGAAAGTTTATAGATAGAAAACTAAATTTGAAAATCAAAAAGAAAAATTATAACAATTAAATCTATAAAATCTAGATTATAACAACTAACCATATCAATAGATTTTTACTTGTATAATATGCATGAATAACTATTTTTCATGTATTCTCCTTACAAAAAAAACTTTTATGTATTTAATTTGCTAGGCACGTTAAACCTGATTATTTTTTATTTCTTCAAAGAGGAACTAAACTTCAAAATCTAGACAATAAACTCTAACTTTCATGAAACTAAAGAAATTAAATAGAATATTTATCTGTATTTTTAATCGAGGGTAACTATATAAACTAAAAAGTAAACCTAGCCAAAGTATGCACGTGTATTATTTCTAAATAAAATTTTAAAATTTAAATAATAGATACAGATATAATTTATTATTATTATTTTTTTTTCTAAAAAAGAAAATACAAATACTAATTAAAAAGTAGAAAGATAAATTATTATAGCGCTCTATGAAAAGATGGTAGAAGTTAACAAGTAAAATTAGACAAAGATTACACCTTCACAAAACTAATATTTCTTTTTACTAATTAAAAGAGTAGGTTTTGTCTACACTTGACCTCGACCTGAGTTCACCTGGCACTTGAATCTCATCGGTCTAATTATATGATTGAATTAAAAAAAGAAAACATACCCATCAATATTTAGAATAAATTTAATTTATTTTTTAATATAAATTTTTCTTTTAAATATTTATTGGTTATAGAAATATTAGAGCAGTACCAAAGTAAGTTTATCCTGTACACATAAGTTTCCCACCAATTTAAAGAAATTTTCTGCAAATTTTAATTATAACAACTTTTTAAAAATATGTTGTTAATAAAAATATATTTCATACATAAAAAGTATTTTAAACATCACTTAATTAAAAGTTATCAATTTCAAGTTTGAAACCTTTACATTTCAATTGAAGATTATTATAGATTTTGTGACTATCAATTGAGATGGAAAAGTGCTATCTAAAATTTTTAAAATATGTAAAAAAATCCTTTTTTTTTTTTTTGCTCTTGAAAATTTATATTTTTCCTCTTTAAATCACTATACTTTTTTATTATCACTTTGAGTTTTCCCTGGTAAAAGAATTGAGTTTTTTTTTTTTTTCCTTTTGTATGTGTTGTTATAATGAGACATTTGTTCTTGTTGTAAATATGGAGATTGTTGGCATTTTTGTTGTCGTTGTATATTTGAATCGAGAACAATTTAGATTGATGTTGATGATGTTTTACTTCATGGTGATTTAAAAGAGGGAGTGTAGATGTGGCTTCTTCCAGGATACAAGACTTCTACTCTAAGAAAGGTTGTAGGCTACGTAAGTCTTTATATGGTTTGAAGCATGCGTCTCGATAACGGTTTACTAAGTTATCTAATGCTTTAAAATTTTTTGGTTTTACGCAAGTCTTATGTTGACTACTCGATGTTTAAGTTATATTTGGGGCAGTGTATCTAATGTATATGTTGATGACTTGATTACATCAGGTTCATCACACGGTACAACTTTGAGTTTTAAAGATTATTTGAGTTCATGTTTTCATATGAAATATTTGAGAGTTTTGAAGTGTTTTTAAGGCATTGAGGTAGCTTGAAGTGAGGAAGACTTATTTCTTTGTCAATGTTAATATGCTTTGAATATTTTGACTGAAACATGCATGTTAGGTTATAAGCCTATTGACACACTTATAGAATAGAATCATTGTCTGGCTTGTGTTGAGGAAGAGATGTATGCACATCCGGAACAATATATTCATTTAGTTGGCCGTCTTGTTTATTTGTCTGTAACTCGTCATGAACTGAGTTACTTAGTGCATACTTTTGCACAGTTCTTAATTGTTCCACAAGTTCAACATTAGGATGCAATCTTAAGAGTACTGGTGTAACAACCCGAAGTTTTCAAAGCTTTAAATCAAAATTTAAAGGTTATTATTCGAAAATTTGTTGAGGGTTGTAAAATTAATTAAATAACAATATTTATAGATTAAATTGGATTAACCTTATTCCAATTAAATACTGTCCGTAAAATCATTTAATGATTTTTTTTTATAAAGAAAAATTAACATTTTTCTCTCTCCTTATCGATAAATGTTCGCTCCCACTATTTCTTTCTTGTTTTTTGTTCCCGAGAAAAACTGCAGCCCATCTGTATTGCGCAAACCAAATCTGGCCGGCCCAGTCTCGATTTATGTGGTGCGAAGGCTGTGAGAGTTATGTCTAGGTAATTTTTGTATGCTAAATTGGTGATTTATTGAGTTTTGTCATATGATTTTAGATCTGGTTGAAATTTCACTGAGTTATATTTCTGGCTATTGTTGAGATTAGAAATATGAATTTTCACTATTGGATTATTTATCAGTAGGCCTTTTACCATTTTGTTGGTCATGATCAAATCGATTAAATGAAACCTGTCAATTATTTATAGCCTTTTGTCATTTTGTTGGTCATGATCAAATCAGTTAAATGAAACCTGTTAATTATTTATCAGTACGACTTTTGCCATTTTGTTGGTCATGATCAAATAAACCTGTTAATTATTTAGGTTGGTCATGATCAAATCAGTTAAATGAAACCGGTTAAATGTTGAAGCGTTCTATATTTAAATCTGTGGCTTTTTGTCATTTTTGTTGGCGATCAAACCGGTTAAAAGCCGAAACCTTTATATTAAATTCTTTAATTGTGAGACCTAGTGGGATGAGAACTTATTTAACCAATTAATGTTTTTAACGTATTAATGACATTTAGGTCATGAGTTTGATTAACTCTGATTGAGTTGAGGCTCGAGAAATATGGGTCTCTTGATTTCGTCGTCCTGTTCATTTTTATGGTAGTAAGTGCTAATTCAAACCTATTTATTCGTTAGGGCTATTTTTAATTGCCACTACATAGTTGAAGGGTTTTGGAGCTAATGAGCTTAGAATTCGGCCAGGTAAGGAACCATTACCCCTTCTTGTGGTTTGTGGTGTAATAACATGTATGCTTGTTGATTGAGCTTGTTGTTATCTGG
>JBBMEG010080561.1:0-11306 GCA_037832605.1 Cyclanthera cordifolia | reverse complement strand
ATTCTAAAATGACTTCCGGGATTCCCGGTAAGCCCTTAAAGTACGAAACTGACCTTGTAAGCGACGACGAAAACCCGATCTGTTACAACTCTCCTCACACTCTCAAATGAGTGAGACACCCTGAACAACTCACGTTACACTTTCAAAGGAGTAAAGCACCATTAACCACTGACCCTCACTCTTAAAGAAGTGAAACACCCTTAATATCTCACCCTGCACTCTCAAAGAAGTAAGACACCCTTAACAATTCACACTACATTCATAACGAAGTGAATTACCATCATCAACTCACCATGCACTTCCAAACGAGTGAAACATCTTTAGCAACTCACACGACATCCTCAACAAAGTGAAAACAATAGTAACTCATCATGTACCCTCAAATGAGTTTTACATCTTTATTAACTCACCATGCACTTCAAAAGAAGTATCACTAGCACTTCCTATCACACTATCTATTGAGTAAGACGCTACTAGCAACACATTATATTCATACAATAGTGAACAACACTAACAACTCATATGTCCCTTAAATAGATGATAAACCACCATTCAAAACTCGTACCTCACTCTAAAAGAGCGCAACACAACTAGCAACTCATGCTAGTTTCCTGAACATTCATATGACAATTAAGAATATACACGAGATATAAACTTAGTTACTTACCTCCAAGCCGAGGTAGGATGTATGTACAACCCAGCGCTTCGAGCTTTGAGCTCTTAGAACCTACAGGTGATCATCCACTCAGAAATGTAATCATCGGAATGAATAAAAGATAAATGAAGAGTGAAGCGAGGTTGTTTCCTTTAGAAACGAAAACTATGCCGCTTATGTATGAGTCAGTGACCACATGTCACACCCAACAACGTCACTTTCATCCTAACCAAAACGACATCGGTCGAACTAGATCACCGTTTAACCTTGACCTTTCTTTAATTAGGGTATTACACAATTATATTCTATTGTAGTAAGAACGAAGTTGTGGCTGATTCTAGAAAACCTATGTAATAAAAAGGGAAGCATATGTTGACGAAGTATCTATTCAAAGTAAATGGTGAGAGCATGTATAAAATCTGATAGAAGCGTGTGAATAACGGCAATTTTTACATTAATTAATGCAATTAGTTAATACTAATTAATCAAATTAATTTACATGTCAAACCCTAGGTGATTGACATATTATACTGAACAATTTTGGCGGGTCTTTATGTTGAATAGGATCTATCTATTCCCTAGAGCCTTATTGATTTAGCTTCTTCAATCTTCCATGCTCTGGATTGTTTGCTACAAATAAGTGATTGGATGGAAGCTATTTAGAGAAAGAAGCTTCAAACTTTTGTCAAAGGCTTGACTAAGGATAAAAATGAATTCTCAGCTTTTAATGGGTTTCTTGGATTGTTTGCTACAAATAAGTGATTGGCTGGAAGCTATTTAGAGAAATAAGCTTCAAACTTTTGTCAAAGGCATAACTAAGGATAAAAATGAATTCTCAGCTTTTAGTGGGTTTCTTTGTTTGAGATTTGGTTACTCTAAAATCAGGTGGGATGAAAATGAAGACCTACCTAACCTTCTATTTTTGTGGTAGATAAATGAATATTTAAATTAGGAAAATAAAATATTTTTTAAATATCCAATATTAAAAAATATTGAGAAAAATAAGGACTTTTTCCTTCATATTTATATAGAATTTGGAATATCTAAACCCCTCCCCTTAGAGGAAAAAAATTTCCTATCCCAAATAAAGAGATGGATATTTGGAAGTTCTCCCACATATCCTATTTATTTTATATTTATTTTAATTGATATTTATCGAATAAGTTCCAATTTCATAATATATAAAATATATTATAAATAAATAAATGCCTTAATTTATATTTCCAATATATTTATTCTCTAATTTAATTATTATTCAATAACTATCACTACAAACTGTATAACCATCATATTAATTTATATTCTCCATTTAATAATTATCCAATAATCTTTAAACTAATTAATATGTCCAACATATTAATTATAATTCTAAATTTAATAATTATTCAATAATTATTAAAAAAAAAATTCAAATATTATCAATTGAGATCCTTTAATAACTATTCAATAATATTTCATAATTAATTTATCCAATAAATTTATTTATGCTTGTTAATATTTATCCAAAAAATGTTAAATTAATATATCCAATATTTTATTTAATAAAGTTTAAGCATTAAACGTAAAACTCATATTAATTATGTCTCACTTAATTAATTTATGAATTTGAACTTTTCAAAGGTCATCTCTAATAAAATAGTGTATCATCAATTATGAGCTATCTTGGCGATGGTAAATCAATAGGTTGAAAGCTAGAACGATGCGAGATCAAATCATTTTCTATTAACACTAGATTTATTTCACTAAAGACTTATGCTAAACTCTTTCGAACTATCACACAAGTTAACGTCTACGGATATAATCGATCATCTATCATATAATCCTTCAGGAGCTTGTTCCCAATGCACAGCTAGGACAAAAAATTTGTTATACCCTTGTGATTTTATCATTCTTCTTAAGCGCCAGTGATTTCTCTAATAAACAAGTTATTTATAATCTAGCTATAAAAAAGTATCAGCTCTGGCCAATGAGAGAGGAGTACCATTTGTTCAATTCATGGAATCAGTTCTTAAGGAAATAAATCTATATTTTTCTCAAGATCACGGAAGACGTAAATTCCTTCTACTACAACAATTCCAAAGGTGAGAGGTTTATTGACCCAATGCTATTTTACTAGTCTCACCCATGCAAGTTAAAGGATGCTCTTATAAAGTAAAAGTTCACAACCCACTAAGGATCATCCTTAATCAACGTACGATCATCCTTAATGAAGTAATTGATATGAATCTATAATGGAATTACCAACTCGATAATAAAACTTTGGTCCCGTCTTTTGCAAAAAAAAAAAAATTGCATAGGCACCCTTATTCACATTTATCCACATGAACAACCAGGATCAAGTTGGTTTCAACCCTTAAAAAGTTGGTCCTACCAACAATGTCACCAAAAATTTAGGCGCCTTAGCCTTAGTGATCTATATATTATAGATGTTGTTAGTTATTGACAAGAAACTAGATCTACTTGTCCAAATAACCAAATACCATGGACATATCGTCCTTATTCCAATTATTGTGATAAGGTTGAATGACATTTTAAGATAAAATGAAATAATAATATTTATTTATAACCAAAATATAACATTAAATGCTTGTTCTTTAAAATGAGGTAAATGTTGTATATAAAAATCTTCATATGTTGGAATATTCATGGCGCAACGAGTTTTGTTTTGTGTAAAATACCATTTTTGTCCTTCAAATATCATCCTTATTTTATTTTGGTCATAGACTTTCAAATGTTCAATTTTGGTCCCTCAACTTTGTAAAAAGCTTAAAAATAGTCTTTGAAGTAAAAAAAAAAAAAAAGTAACTATGGTATTAAATTTGATATGTTTGGCAAGAAAGTAATAAAACAAAATCCAACTGATTTATAGAGACTTTCATTTTCTTCCTTTTCATCTTCATCTTCATCTTTGTAATTTCACTTCTTTTTCCTTTTATATCAAAACTAGCAGAGAAGCCAAAGTCATTAAGTGGCATTGCACTTTATTTTAAGCCAGAGCGAAAGCCGAAGTCTTACCAAACTCACTTTTAAGTGCAATGACACTCGGTGACTTTTGGGTTGTCTTACTAACTGTGAAACAAAAGTGAAGACCGGTGAAAGAGGGCAAATGAAAATGATGAAACCGGAGATGAAAGTCAACATAAATCATTTAGATTTTTTTATTTTATTTTCTTGTCAACTCATAAAACTTTAAACCATAGTTATCTTTTGGGTAAATTGTAAATTTAGTCCTTATGGTTTCATGAAATTAAAGTATAGTCTATGGTTTGAAAATCTAGACTTCAGTCCCTATGGTTTGAAAATCTAGACTTTAGTATCCCTATAGTTTGGAGAAATAAATAATTTAGTTCATATTGTTGAGTGCAATAGAAAATTTAATCCATATGGTTTGAAGAAATAGAATTTAGCTCTTATGATTTAATAAAACCTAAAAAATAGTCCATGTTATTTGTTAATCATAGGTGAATTAAGTACGTAATGTGATGTATGAATTATATGTTTTGTGTCCAATCAATTACCTATCTCAAACCATCATCATTAAACACACAAATGACTAACTTCTACGTATTTTATTCACCAACAATTACGAGCGATATACCGTGTTTAGATTTTATAAAATCTTAGTGACTAAATTCTAAATTTCTAAATCATGGGCACTAAATTGTAGATTCTCCAAACAATAAATACTAAACTCTAGATTATTAAATCATAGGTACTAAATTCTAACTTCCATGGGAACTGAATTCATAATTTATCTTTACTTTTTTTTTAACCTCAAAGACTATCAATGAAACTTAATTTTATAATTAATACAACATAGAAGTTGAGACACTTAAGATGCTTTCGAAAATTTATGCTTGTATTCCTCTTTTAAAGGGACAATCTTATTGTGCCCACACCCATCAAGTCCCTACTCTCTTTAAAGGGACATGCTTATGCATGTCCACACCCATCAAGTCCATACTTTCAACTTTGTTTGGTTCATCATTAACCTATTTCAAAAAAGAAACGAAAAAAACCTCATAAAAGTATAGTATAAAGACATAAAAAACCTCATTAAAGTATGGTATAAAGACATATATCTTGAAACATAGTATACTTTGAAGTAACTGTCAATAGTGTTGTTTTATCCCATTTGTGAAAGATTTTCTTAAAAAATCTTAAAAAACAAAAAAAAAAAGAACACTTTTAAAAAAAGATCCCATATATGAAAGAAAGATTATGAGTCAAATATAAGCAAAGGTCTAGACTAAAAGCTTGGTTGTGGATACTTTGTAAACCTGTTTGACTTTTCCAACGAAAATATAATGCCCACTCGTGAACGTCCTCATTTATCATTAAAATAATGAAACCATTAATCAATGAATATATAATTCATTTTTGTAGCAGGTTTCAAATGAATATTATTACCTATTAATATCATTACATATTAATATCATTGCAACTATATCAATGAAACTTTATATTCTAATTGATACAACATAGATGTTGAGACACGTAAGAAGCTTCCAAAAATTTATGCTTGTATTGCTCTTTATAAGGACAATCTTATGCATGCACACACCAGTCAAGTCCATACTTTCAACTTTGTTAGGTTCATCTTAACTTATTTCAAAAAAGAAAAGAAAAAAAATCCCCCTTAAAAGTATGGTATAACCACCTATATATTTTGAAATATAATATGATTTTGAAACAAGATCAAGTGTTGTATTATCCCATTTATGAAAGCTTTTTTAAAAAAAAAATCAAAGAAAAAAAAAGAAAGTTTTTTTTAAAAATATCTCATATTTGAAAGCAAGATCACAAGACATATATAGCCAAAAATTTTATCTTAGGTCCAAAGATTTTAACTTTGGAGAAAAATATATGACTAAGTTCTCAGACAGTTTTTCAATTAGAAAATTAGTTTTCTCACAACAATGTTGGATCATAATTAAAAAGCCCAAAGCTTTCTATTTATAGTAGAGGGGTCAATATTTAAAATAGAAAAAAAAATATTATTTTTGAATCTAATATTAAAGATATTGGAAAAATCAATGATTTTATTTTTTAATTTTAAATACAGATTTCAAAAATCTATAATACTATTTAATTTAATTTATTTGATATTTATCCAATAAACTAAAATAATCATAATATATCAAATATATTATTTAAATAAATAAATCCATAAAATCAATGATTTTTTCTCTATCTTACATACCCCTAATTTAAGTTTATGACAATATCAATATACATAAATTAAGATAACTTTTTGAAAGCATGAGAAAGTACCACTTTTCTTTATTCATTAACAACTTGAATTACATTCTATTGAATGTACATTTTCAAGTGTTTTGCACTCCAAGAATGGAGTATCTTATTCATGTCCATGTCCTCAAGGCAGTAGGTGCCTAGGCATGCCACTTTGGCGACCTGGTATGGTCCTTCCCAATTTGGCCCCATGACTCGACTGTTGAGTTCTTTGGTGTTTGACATCACCCTTTTCAACACTAAGTCACCAACTTCGAAGCACTTTGTTTTTACTCTATAGTTGTAGTATTTGGCCATTCATCTTTTGTACCGTGCCACCATTATGTGGGTTGCGTCCCTTCTTTCTTCAAAGAGATCGAGACTCAACCGCAGCTACTGGTCATTTTGAGTTAAGTCAAAAGACTCTACGTACGGGGATGAAAGTCCTAACTCGACCAGAATTAGTGCTTCCGCCCCAAAAGCTAGCAAGTAGGGGGTTTTGCTTGTTGACGTCTGGGTGTGGTGCAGTACGCCACAACACTTGCGGGAGTTCTTCCGCCGAAGACCCTTTCAAGCTTTCGCAGAACACCCTACCCATTGGCTTGTGGGTGAGCTAGTGACAAGAAGTTATGTTGAATCGCCAGCTTATAGCAGAATTGCTAGAAAGCTTGGTTGTCAAACTACTTTCCGTTATCAGTGATGAGGGTTCGAGGTATCCCAAATCGGTAGACTATACAGCTCCAAATGAACTTCGTCACCATCTTTTTGGCGATGGTAGTGAACCTTTGGCACTTGTCATATGCTCGTGTATACTTCTTGGAATCTTTGGCCATGGTTGACCAAAAGTAGCGTTGCCTGACTAACTTCTTGGCTAGCGACCTTGCCCCTTCATGGTTTCCACCGACAGCATCGCTAAGGTCTAAGCACCTAAGGAAAGGTAAAGAATACCCCCTCTTGTACAGCTTATCCCCTTGCAACACATATTTTGAAGCTTTGAACTTAAGTCATCGTCGTCCTTTTTATCGTCTAGCAACTTCCTTTCCCCTAAGTATTCAAGGAAGGGGGTCATCAATGTTACTAGCGAAATCGGGGTTGCCTCGCAAATTCGGTGGAGCAGCTCATGGTGATGCTAGGCTTTCCTAGGATCTCTACTAGGACAGTCCTGGCCACCTCGATTTCGTAGGCGACCGCTAACTTTGCTAAAACATGGGCGTTGGCACTTTGGGACCTAGGTACTTGTTGGATTTGTACCTCTACAAGTGTCGTCCTTGGACAGCCTCACCAGGCTCCTTTTCAATAGGCTTTTTATTTCAGTAACTCATAGCAATCCCCATAGGGCTGTGTGGTAGCACTCCCTCGAGGATAACTATTCTTTTCTAACCGATCTCACCCCCATAGGAATATGAAACATTATCACCTGGTGGTAAGTCGACGCGAGCGCCCTTAACCCATGTATTATGGGTCTTGCCAGTATTGCATTGTAGGCACAGTTGTCATTTACCACCAAGAAATTTTCGAAGTAGAGGTCTATGTTGTTCCGCCAAAAGTTACTAAGAGCTCGACTGAACCTTTAGGAGTTAGAGTGCTCCCACAAAATTTCACTAGGAGTGTTGGATTTGGCTTGAGCCTTTCTCTTCCTAACTTCATGGCATCATAAGCCTTTAGTTATAGAACATCCACCAAACTACCTTCGTCAATGAGGATCCTCGTGATACGGATGTGTGAGACGGTCAAAGACACAACTAAGGCGTCATTGTTCAGCTGGTGTAATGCTGCAGCCTAAGCGATAGTGAAGACAAGTTACTCATCCACTGTTTCAATTACTCGCACTTCCTTACCCCTTAGTAGGCCTTTTTATTGTCTCACCTTTTCTTTCCGAATTCGGTTGGATTCCTCTCTTACGGGCCCTCCAAGGATGGTTCTTATTTTTCATGGCGGTGTTGATTTTTCGCCTCCCTTTTTCTTGCTAGGGGACTCAAACGTCTTTCAACCCTCTCCCACGTACTTTTCCAGTCGTTATCTTCGGATGAGGGACTCTATGGACTCCTGTAGGTCGTAGTTGTTCGAGGTCGCGTGGCCATGATCCCTTTGAAATAGGTAGTACTTGCCCTTATTTCTATTGTTGAATCCCGCCTTATTTCGACTTGACCACTTTATCTCCTCCTTATCTTGAATCTCCATCAAGATATGCTTTATGGAAACCGTCCTTGGAGTGACCTTTTCGAACCAGCTAGATGGTACTCCCTTTCATTCGGTCTTCTCTTTTTTAATTGAACGTTCTTCCACCTTTCAATTTCAGGACTCCTAGTAGTTTGACTCGAGGGCGTCTAGTCGACTTCTCACGCCATGGAATGTAGCGCTTTCCTTCTGTGCCTCATCGGGAGTTGACCAGCTTCGTTGCACTCATGTACTTTTGTGCTCTAGTTAACAATTCGACAAAAGTGGATGAAGCCTTTTTCCTTAATGACCACAAGAACTTTTCTTCCTTCAGTTCATCTATGACCGCTACAAAAGTCGTGAAGTCGATGTACCTTTCGACTTACAGTTCCTCGTAGTTGAAGCGTGCTACGTATTCCCGAAGGGTCTCTTGCCTCATTTCCCTCAATGTTGGTAAATGAGTGATCGGCTTTTTCTAGTCTCTCTCACCTAGGAATTTGGTAACGAAGGCTCTAGCTAGCTCTCTGAACGAGGTAATTGACTTGCGCTTGAGCTTCCTGAACCATCTTCGCGACGGTTTCGTGAGCGTAAATAAGAACGCTGAGCACTTGATCGAGTCTCGGACTTCTTGGAGTTCCATCCATGCCCGATAGGAAACCAAGTGTTCTAAGGGATCTGTAGATCTGTCATACCCCTTTATCATCGGGAGCTGAAACTCCGCTGGGATAGACTCCTCTATGATTTTATCGATGAAATAAGGGCCTTCTTCATGCTCCTCAATTAATCTTGGAGAAGTTGAAGTTGCGCTAACCAAGGTTTGTCCTCGGCTATACTATGTCTCGGCTCTCTTTTGCTTTGGTTGAGTACCTCCCTGAGATCTACTCTCAAGTCTAATCCCGTGGTCCGAGCACTTAGAGGCTTTGACGGATTGGGGTAGAGGACTCTCGAGTGCTACTTCGTGGCTGGCTACTTCTTACTCACTGTGTTCGGTAAGACTCCTCAGCTCTAGAACCAATCCTCTGGTGAACCGAGTGCTCCCTCTTCCGATCACTACCGCCCAATCAAAGTCATTTGACCGTTCTTCAATGTCAAAAATGAGCCTTTCTAGGAGCCTCCATGGCTAGGGCTTTACCCTTAGGTAGGCTCCCGAAGCAAAGGCGCTAACTACTTTACCACAACCTTTTTCTTTGTAGGTTTTTTCCTTGCTGCCTCCTCTAGTCCTTGCTGGTTTTCAGCAACGCCAGTCTGAGCTGGAGGAGGTTGTTAGAGCAACTCCACCAGGCGACTCAAACTCTCTACCCATCCTTGCACTTGTTCCTCCAAAGCTGCAACTTCGGATCCGCATGCTTCGGTTCTTGGCTTGTTACCGCACCCTCACGATATGGGTGGTTCTCGACATGAACAGTTTCATGTCCTCTGGAGGTAATTCTCCTCAGAGCGTGCTCAACATCCGACTCTCCTTCGAAATCGTGGAGGTGGTTATTGTCAATGTTCGAAAATGTGTACGAAAGAAACTTCTCTAATAGAACTCTCTCGTCCCCACAAACGACACCAACTTTTGATGCTGAAAAATGGTCAACGCATATGCACAGTATGATTTGTATAACTGAGGATGAAAGTCTGGAAAAAAGAACAATTTAGGACACACCGGTGAGGTGTGAGCCACAGGGCCTCGGATGCCTAAGTCAGTAGGAGTTTTAGAAGAGTAATTTAGAGGACTAACTAAGAATGGCTCAAGAATACTTACCGTAGTTTACTTTAGGATTCGCCTCCCTTGAAATTGAAAATGATCTGACTTCTTATAGCAATCGGTTTCGTAATCGCTGCAGCTCACTTTCGCAAACGTCTGTCATTAACCCGCATATGAATATCGGTGTAACCCCTGATCGTTACCCTTTGGAGGTGTAATGCTTTTCATTCAGGAGTTACTTGGACTCGGTCAAACTTTAGAGGTCCTCACCTCCATGGCCGACCCCTTAGGGGTGCAGCCCTCTCGTTGTAACGTTAGGACGCTACAAGTTTCCAACATCTCCAAGCGCTACTTGGACTTGATTGACTTATCCACAGAAAAGTCCTAACATCCACGACCAATCCACTCGGGCTCGCCTACTCGATAGTTCTCCTCAAAGGTTGGCTTTGGACTCGATCAACCCTTATGGGTTCTCACCTCCACGACAAATCCACTCGGGCTGCCCTACGCATTGTAACCCTAAGACGCCACGAGGTACAACGTCCCTAAACGTTACTTGGACTCGATCGACTTGTTCACCGGAGAGTCCTTACCTCCACGACAAACCCACTCGGGTTGGCCTACTCGTTGTAACTGGGGACGCCACGGGGTGAAGCGTCTTCATGCGACTCGATCGACACTAAGGAAGTCCTAACCTCCAAGGTTTTCCCCTCTATAGGGTATTCGACCTCTTTTTCTGGGCTCGAGAGCATTGAGGCTACAACGGCTAACCCCTAAGGGGACGAGGGATTCATTAGCTGGCCCTAGAGGGGCCGGACTTGCTTGGCCGTCCCCCCAAGGGTCAATACCTCTATAAAGTTGACCCTGGGGGGTCGGCATGGAATCGACCGACCCCCTGGGGTTGGCTTTGGCTTAGCTCATCCCCGAGGGGTCGGCATGGACTCGACAGACCCCGTGGGGACAATATTTTCTTGGCTGAACCCTGGGGGTCGGCATTGGCTTTGTTGAACCCTAGGAGTTTGCATCGACTCGGCCGACCCCTAGTGGGTCGACATTGGCTTGGCCCCTGGAGGGTCGACGTTTGCGTAGCCTTCCCCCGGGTTGGGTTCCACCCTTCTCCATGTATCTCGGGATATTTTAGCCTACAATAGTTTGTTTTTTTTTAGATATAATATCGATTGGTAAGTGTGCAATTCATCTAATTACATGTTGAACAAATATTTGTTATGACATATGTACAACTAAATATTTAAATGTTTGTTGTTCGAATTCTCATGTATTTACATAATGTTAAGGAAACCTGACAACATTTTCTAGAATTTAGCAAATATAAAGGTTCTTTCGCTCCGTCATTTAGTAAATTTGGTAAAGTGGCTTTGCACCTTATGCACTAATTATTAAAGATGTGAAGGGAGAAAGTAACAAGCATAAATTGAGAGTTAAGCAATTGTTTTTATTGAGAGTTACGAGGGGGCTACTTGCACAGTGTCACGGCCTTGCTTGTCCAGTGCGTGTTGCACATGGCCGCATGAACCTCTACACCCCTTTTCATCATGCTTTTATGTTATTTTG
>JBBMEG010080560.1:0-11308 GCA_037832605.1 Cyclanthera cordifolia | reverse complement strand
CTGAAACAGCACGAAATAGAAATGAAATTCTGAAGCGCGGGTCCCCTAATGCGTCTCCAGGTAAAAGTGCCTACACAAGTCAAACGGCTGAGAATTTAGACCTGAAACCATGAAAAATTGACTCGGGGCACGGGTTTTACCTTAGGAAGGTAAAATAGATTTTTTCGATCACCAGTGACGGCTTTCGGCGGCGACGGCAGCGGCGCGTGAGATCAATCACCGGTGAAAGTGGAGAAGACTACAGCTAGGTTCAGGCGCGTGGACAGCTGGCTCGGGAGCGCTGGCGAGGCTCGGGGCGTGATCTGCAGGCTTGAAGTGGCTGCGACTAGGCTCGGGAGGTACTGGTTTGGTTTGGGACACGCGGTAGGTTCGGAGCGGCTTCAGCTTGGTTCGTGATCTATCGTACTGGTGGGCGATTGTGATTGGCTGAACCGACGGTGCCCTCTGATTGGCTCTACAGGCGGCGACTGTGAGTGGCTGGCAACTGACGGTTCTGCAGCGGTAAGCGTTGGACACGTGGCGGCTTCTGATTCGCGGTGCAGACGACTGACGGCTCTGCAGTGGCGGCTCTGACGTCTGCTCTCGGGATGCGTGTTGCGACTGAAATTTTCAGTTTCTCTCCCTCTGATTCGTCTACACAAAAAGCGAGGAGCCCCTCTATTATTTGGCCATCAAGTGGACTCCAAATTTAGCAATTTGGCAGTTTGCTAAATTTGTCCTCTTGTGGCAAAATTACGATTTTGCCCCTGCTGATTTTTTTTTTGTGGCTGTTACATTACATCTCTTCAACTTGTGGGTTATACTGACGTTGATTGGGCTAGTTGCCTGATGATCATTGAAGCACGAGCATCTATTGCACCTTTTTAGGAGACAACCTAATTTCTTGGTCTTCGTCCAAACAGAAAACAATGTCCCGATCTAGTGCTGAATCAGAATACAAGGGCCTTGCAAATGCAACTGTTGAATTTGTCTGGGTGTACACCATGCTTCAAGAACTTGGTTTCTCTTTCACTTCCCCACCTCTGCTTCTTTGTGATAACATCAGTGCTACACATATTGCGGCAAATCCAGTTATGCATCAACGAACGAAACATATTGAAATTGATCAACACTTTGTTCCTGATCAAATTATGTCTAAACAACTGGCTCTTCATCATGTTTCTTATGAAAAGTAGCTAGCCGATGTCTTCACAAAACCACTCCCGCTTACTAGGTTTCAAACTCTACGGACAAACCTCACTGTGCTCACTAGCCTGTTTGCGTTTACGGGGATGTTAAACCATAATTAGTTACGATTTATTATTGGATTAGTTATCTCCTCTCTTTAGCTTAATATTGGTTGTTATAACAATATTTGTTGTCTTTTTCTATTTGTCGTGATATTGTGTCTCATCTATAAATGACACCCTTCTCCTGTTTATTATAATATAAGAATATATCTTCCTTGCTTTGTCAATGTTCCCTCTTTCTTAGTATATCACGTAGGAACAATCCCAATAAGTTGAGAATAATTATTCAATCGATAAATAATACATAATTGAATAAATTTGCAAATTAGAACATTTTATTATTATTTAAATAATTTGAATATTAAATTATTTTTTTAAAACAAAATAATAAGAATAGACAAAGTGACAAATATTAATCAAAATGAGAGATTATGTATGAATGAAACATAAATTTTAATATAAAAATTGTACAAATAAAGAAAATTAAGAAAGTACACATACAATTCGTCCACTAAAATCCACATCCAAACGAGTTATTACCTAAAACTCTTTGGCAAAATTTATATCCAAACAAGTTATTGGCAGTAATTCTTCTGCTAAAATTTACATCCAAACGAGCTATTAGTGTAACTCCTACAAAGAAATCTACATCCAAACGAGCTATTAGTTGTAACTACTCCACATAAATCTACATCCAAATGAGCTATTAGCTGTAACTACTCCACATAAATCTACATCCAAATGAGCTATTACTGTCATCATTATTTTTAATCACTCAAAATAACTCGTCATTTAAATACTCAATCTAATTCCTCTTATAAAATCCTCATCCAAACAACCACTATTTGTTTTGAAGTAAAATTTTAGTGTGATTTTTTTTTTTTTTTTTTTTTGGCTTGTATTGAACTTTCAAAAGGCTCCTTTGGATGTGAACTTTCAAAAAACTAAATATTGGTCTTTAAAAAAAAAATGTTTCTTTGAGAAATTTATTATCTTCGGGTATAAACTTTTAAAAAGTTGCCATATTAAAATTATTAACATTATAAAATAAAATTCAATTAATATTTACTTTAAATTTATTGTAAATACAAATTTTAAATTTTTTTACTTCAAAGTTTAGGGATTAAAATTGAACTCTTGAAAGTTCATGGACTAAAATGAAATAAAGAGAAAAGTTTAGAAGGGCCAAATGACATTTTACCCCTTTTTAATTAAGGAGTTGTTGAATTATAAATAAAGTAAATTATAAATTTGATTTCTTTAGTTTGAAGAAAGTTAGAGTTTAGTTCATATGATTTTAAAATCCAGACTTTAGTCTCTATGATTTGGAGGAATATAAAATTAGTCATAATATTTTGAGAAATATAGAATTTAGTTCATATGATTTGATAAAATCTATACAATAGTTCATGTTATTCTTAAATCATAGGTGAATTAAGTACGTAGATGTAACTTCCAATCAATTACTTATCTTACACTCCCATCATTAACACATAAATAACTAACTTTTATATGTTTTATTCCCTAACAATTATGAATGCATATTTTTTAGATTTTATCAAATCTTAGAGATTAAATTATAATTTTTCAAATCATAGAGACGAAATTGTAGATTTCTCCAAATTATAAGGTTCGTTTTGCTTTTTTCGATAGTCGAGCTGCAGTCAATGAAATAGCACAATCGGGAGGAGATACCTTTCCACTGCCTTCCTTACCCAAAACAATAGCTCCCAAGGGCGTGGACGCGTCTCTAACTCAATCATCAGGGTGTAAGAGTGGGCCATACTTCGAGTCGAACAAGTTCATTGCCCGGTGGGGAGGAGTGTGTTTTTCGCCTGGTTGTGTATATTCTAAGTTGTTTATTGCCGAATGGTAGTCTGGATTTTTAAATAATTTAACTAAATTCAAACTTTTTTTTTCAATAATAAAATCAAATTTATAATTTATTTATTTTATTATTATTGTGATCTTAAAGTTCAAGTAGTATATTTGAATCATCACTATAATTAAGAATATTTTTTATCATAAAGACGGTTATCGGATTGTTTGTTTGTTGTTTGTAAGGAGACGAGCTTTTATAATCATTTTTAAAAAAAATTTATACAAAAGAGTTATTATTACATTTTCTTCTTTATAATCACTCAAAATAACTCCTCATTTCTAAACGCTCAAAATAAATACTTCATAATTTTACAAACAAACACCGGAAAGACATCAATTGTCTCTTTGATCATTTTTTTAACCGCTTCTAGCATTTAGAGAGGCGGCTGCACATCGCTCGAGTGCAATTGTAATCCACAATGTAGCGTTTTTTTTAATTACGATTTTCTTTTTAAAGTTTAGTTTTATTTTTTTGCCAAAAGTTTCACTATTGTTTTCCACAATTCATTTCAACTTTATTTTTGTTCAAAGTTTTAATTTCTTTAATTTCATTTTTTTTTCAAAGTTTTATTTAATTTCTAAGGAGAATTGCACATACCACTTTTACATAAGGTGTTTGTAGCAATGAAATCTTTAAACTTTCAATTTGAGCAATTACCCTCCCAAGTTTCAAAAGTGTTGCAATTAACACTCTTAAGTTAATTTTAAGATATTTTCACATGTGTGAATATGATAAAATTGTCCAAAAAAATGTAGTCTTTCTTATCTCTTATAAATCTATAATGAATAGATTTTTTAAATGTGTGTATATTGATTAATTAATGAGTTTTTCAATATCATAATAATGTTCTTAGGATTTTTTTTTTTTTAAAAAGACTAATTATTATCCAAAAATATGAATCATTTTTTTCTTGACATAAAATATCATTAATTATTAATAAAACATTAAAGTAGAAAATTCTAACAAAAAAAAAACGAAAATGGTAACAATTTAATTAAAAAAGAATTATCGAAAAAGATATATATATATATATATATATATATATATATATATATTGGTGTTTTTTATTCAATTTTGTAATGTTCTTTTTCCATTTTAAAATTTTAAAATTGTCTTGAAAAAATTATTATGATATTGAAACGATTCATTTGTTAACAAATATACACATTTAAAAAAGGAATTTAACATGGATATTCAAGTAGCCAATAATTATTACATTTTCATCTCAAATTGATTTTAATTGCAAAGATATTCAAATGGATTTTTATACATAAATGATTTTAATTCCAATCACTTTTTTGCCCTTGATGACCTAATATGGTAATTTTTCATATTTAAATTTTCGAATTTATTTTATAATTTTCGGATTTATGTTATAAATTTTACATTGAATGCTTTTTTTATTAGATTTATTTTTTCTTTATATATGTTATAATGTTTCCTTTTCTTTTGATTTTAACCTAAACCAACATCTTCTTT
Source organism: Cyclanthera cordifolia (assembly GCA_037832605.1). NCBI lineage: Eukaryota > Viridiplantae > Streptophyta > Magnoliopsida > Cucurbitales > Cucurbitaceae > Cyclanthera > Cyclanthera cordifolia. Next base: position 6,718 of record JBBMEG010080560.1, on the reverse strand, counting down.
CTTCTTTCTTCGTTTTTTGTTTAGTTCGTCTAAAGGTTGCAGATTAAATCTTCAAATTGTGCTGTTTACGTTTTGGTTTAGTTGACGTTTCGTGGACGGCATAGGTAATGCGTTAATTTCCGTTTATAATACCCTTATTATACTGTATTTATCGTTGTATTACTTCATAGGTAACCATCTGCCGTGAATACATCTTCTGTGTTCTGTTTGTTCTGTTCGTCATTAATACGTAGATTACTTTGCTCTGTTCTGTTTGTTATGTTCGTTAAATTGATTAAGACGTAATACTACTAAAATAATACAGTATAAACATAGTTCTTTTATAGTAGGTATTAAACATAATTACAAATGTTTATCCGTCGTCATTTTGATATACGTATTTATACCTATAACGGATAGGACATCAACTCCCACATTTGTAAACTATACTTCATCGCAGTAATACCATATTTATACGTACGTTTTGCAGTAATACCCTATTTATACTTATGCTTCCTTTGTATTTTACAATTTTGTAGGTAGTCTGACTTATCATTTTCCAAATGAGTAAGATCATGCTATTTCTTTCTCTCTATTTTACTTAGTTATACCGTTAGTCTGTTTCATATGTATTGTTAACGTCTTATTTAATAATACTGTCATAACAGATTGTTCAAAAACAATCCCTATTAAGATTGCTCACAACGGTATATGGAATGAAGAAGACATATATGTCAACTACATTGTCTCTGAAATTATGTTTGATAAAGGATTGTCACACATTGATTTTTTGCAACGAATATTTGTGTGTATAGGTCTTCATGAATCGATATACCTCCCAACCATCTATGCTATCTTTGATTCATTAGTGCATCTTCGTAGGGGAATCAAGATTGAAAATGACAAGGATGTTGAATGGTTATACAACATCCTCTATGTTGGAACCATTAATAATTGCACTCTAATAATAGATACTTCCAACTGTCTATCCCAATTAGTAGTTGAAAACCCTATATCCTCTGAATGTTATTGTTCTTCTACTATTGGTAGTAGAATACATGATAATATAGATGTTGGAAGTATTCCGATTGATTTTTCTCTGAAGAAGAATAATATATTCCCTGGGAAACAAAAGCTCATAGATGTTATTCGCTCAATTGCTCTAAGAGATCATTTTCAATGTACCAAAAATATTTAGCTTCTGTATAGAAGACCATTTCGACCTTTCTAGTAGCAAAAGTGCATCATGTTGAATATGTTTTAATTGTTATGTATGATTGTAGTATTATATACTAATACAATAATGTTAATAAAAAAGAAATACCTTATAACATTATGTTCTATCTTCCCCTAGGACTAACCCTCTATCAAACCTCATTCTCTTCGAATCTTCTTCCGATGTTTTCTACAAGTATTTTGTATTACCACATTTTAATGAATAATATATACAAAACCATTGGTGTCGCTCATTTGTGTTGGTTTGGAGCGACACCAATGCTGACCGACACCAAAAGCCATTGGTGTTGCTCATTGGTGTTGGTTTGGAACGACACCAATGCTATATGGTGTCGGTCATGACCGACACTAAAAGTCATTAGTGCGTCACTCCAAAACCGACACCAATTTGGTGTCTGTTTTTAGTGACACTAATTCTATACGGTGTCGGTTTTTGTGCCCGACATTAAAAATATGTTTTTTAATTTTGAAAAAAGATTCGTTCATGTGGGTCTTGCCTGTTTTCATTTAAAAATTGCATTTATTATAATATCTTTTTCTGTAACCATTTGTGCCTGACATTAAAAGTCTCAAAACTTGTATAAAAAAAGCTAATTGATTATTTGTCTATTTCAAGGCAAATATAATACGAAAAAATTCCTTGAAAATGTCAAACCACCAAAATTTTACCTAGTACTAATTTATTCACCTCTAAACTCATCTTTAAATTGGTAAGCTTAATTTATTCACCTCTAAACTCATCTTTAAATTGGACATAATATCCACACACTATTGATCCCAATTAATGAGGACACTAGTAAACAAAATTTTATCATTAATATAATAATTGTTCATGACAAAAATTGAAAAAATCTATGATTTTTTTTTACGTACCTTCATCGATTTTCACGTTAATTTTGTGGATATGAACCCATTATTTGATGTTCACAATCGATAAGAACTATAGAACAAAAAAAGAAAACAATAGAAGATAATTGAAACAAAAAAACTACCAAAAACAAAAAAAAGCTGACGTATTTACGATATGAGCTAAACTCTCATCGGGCGTCTTCTGACCGAATGAGTTCAAAATATAAACAGTCTCATCTTTAGGAATTAAGACTACCAAAATCTAATGGTGCCTAAACGGGCATAACGATGATTATAAACAGTACCATCTTGATAGCTTACACGCTACGAAGTTTAAAATTTAAAAATGCATACCTAGTATTAAAGGAAAAAAGACACGTTGACGGACATCCATAATCATGTTGAAATGATCAGCAAAACTACTACCGTCTACTAGTAAGTAGTTATCGAGAATCTGTTGATCGTAAGTAGTCCAAATGTAGCTAAAATAGATTTAGGAAACGTTAGTAAATGTGACAAGTTGGAATAATAATTGAAAAGGATATAGTACTTACACAATGTAACAAAGAATGAGAGTATAGCTAATTTCTTCCATCTCACAATATTGCAAAATGTCTTCTCTGGCAATGAAGCAGTTGTTATGAAAACTAAACATATTTTCGGTAAGATCTACTTGTAGCATGTCACTATCACTCGTACTATGCTTAACAAAGTGATAAACCAGCTTGATTGTAGTTGGAAGCGTCATGCCTGATTGATGAGATTGTGTATCTGACACAACCTTCTTACCTTTGTTTGGAAGTTATGGCTATGACAATAAACTAAATCTATTATTAGTAAAATAATAATGTGATACATACTATAAAGAGGAAATGTAAAACTAAATACCTCTTTCGATATATTGGTTGTCTTAATAATCCATGCACGCGCCAATGGCATAAAAGTGTTGACGGCTTGTCCAAGATATTGAAGCTCGTTATTTAGAGGAATTGGAAGGTTAAAATCCTCGTTGTTTCCAATTACTCACTCGACTAGGACACGGGCGTTGTACTTTCCTAGTGAAAGACCATGAATCTTAGCAGGTGCGCTCATCGAATCATACATTGTTCCAATGGCAACAATGTTTTCTATATTTTCAATTGCAAGTTGACATGTCACACCCTTCAAATAAAAACATAGTTATAGTAATACATATATTAATTTGATAATATAAGAAATAAAATTAATTTAATAATATGCAACTTACTTCTCCTATGTCTTGGACATCGGGATGGTCAATGCAGGTTTCTCTAATGACTTGAGGCATTTTAAGGATCTCATTTGGTTGCCTTATTGGTTCTTCCTGTATGGGGTGTGATTGATCATGATTACTTCACATACAAGGAGAGCAACCAACTTGAATATTTCCCATATTACCATTTGGACGAGCCATCTTGAAAAACAAAGATGGAGATAAAAATTAACCCACGCCCCTATCACTTCCTCGATGCTCGGGTGTTCTCAAGGCTTCTTTCAAAATATCTGCACCTCGATGTGCATTTTCCAACTTATTCTGAAATTAAAATATTATCAATTATATTATAAGTAATCCATCAGAGATTTGAAGTGTTAATTGTACACTAGTAGAAACAGAAGTTTTAGTGTCGGTCATATGCCGACATCAAATATATTTGGTGTCGGTCAAACGACCGTCATCAATACTGGTGTCATTAAAGACATTTAGTGACGTGCAAAAACCGTCACTAAAAATCTTTGATGTCACGCAAGCTGATCGACACCAAAGGCCTTTGGTGTCGATCATATTGCGTGACACCAAAGACTTTTTGTGACGGTTTTTGCCCGTCACTAAATGTGCCCGATATTAAAAATAACCTTTTTAATTTAAAAAAAAAACAGATTTTTATGGGTCACTAACGAATATGCATATGGGTCACCATTTTCATTTAAACTCGACTTTATTATAATAGGTCACCATTTGTGACCGACATTAAAGTATCAAAATTTGTATCAAAAAAAATCTATGTGATGATTTGTCTATTTCAAGGAAAATAAGAAACAATGCCTTGAAAATGTCAAACCACCAAAATTCACCTCTAAAGTCATCTTTACAAACATGATATAACTTCAAACTTTAGTTAATTAATTGAAATTTCGGCAGCATAACGGCGTAACTTTAAGATTACCAAAAAATTTACGTTAATCCTGTAAATTTCATAAACGATATATATAGAGACTACTAATCAAAATCCACAATATAAGAGACTTTGTGTCGCAAGAAAGATTTGCAGAACGGATATATATAGACTACTTTAGTAAACAATTAATACACAATATCCAATATTCAAAATGTTATAACTTTAGTACAATAGCTATAACTTGAGTATAATGTTATATATAAAAATATTCAAAATGCTACACTATAACTAATTGTTATTCGGTAATAAAAATCTACCTATGAAGTCTGCCCATTCGATACGTACTCCATTCATATCTTCTTGGCTGTATGGTTTCGTGGAGTTAAACTAAAACATAAAACAATATTTCGAAATTAGCAAAGAAAAAGTGTCGCAGAATTTATAAACTAAAATTGTTAATGAAGTAAAACAAAACTTACCAGTTTATTTATGTGGGTGCGCGTGTTGGATATCATCTTTCGCAGTAAAAATTTGACATAATATCCACACACTATGAATCCCAATTGATGAAGGCACTAGTGACCAAAATTTTAGGCAATGTTAATAATAATTCCACATGACCAAGAATCAAAGAAATCTAGCTATCATTTATTTACGTACCTTCACTGATTTTCATATTAATTTTGTGGCTCAGAACACATTCTTCAATTGCCACATTCGATAAGAACTATAGAACAAAAGTAAAAACATCAGGATAATAAGCTAATTGAAATAGAAAAACTACCAAAAACAAAAAAACTTAAGTATTCACGATATGAGCTAAACTCTCATTAGGCGTCTTCTAATTGAGTGAGTTCATAACATAAACGGTCCCATCTTCAGGAATTAGGACTACTAAAATCTAATGGTGCCTAAAATGACATAACAAGGAATTAGGACTACACTAAATAGTACCATCTTCATAGATTACACACTACGAAGTTTAAAATTTAAAAATGCATTAAAGGGAAAGAAGACACGTTGACGCACATCCGTAATCATGTCAAAACGATCAGTTAGATTCTTGATTTGCCTGTCTTGATTTTGTTTTCCCATAATCGATGCAAAACTACTACCTTCCACTAGTAAGTAGTTATCAAGAATTTGTTGATCGTAAGTAGCACAAATGTAGCTGAAATAGATTTAGGAAACGTTAGTATTAAACCAATATAACAAAGTTGTTATTATAATTGAAAAGATATAGTACTTACGCAATGTAATAAAGAATGAGAGTGTAGCCGATCTCTTTCATCTCACAATACTGCAAAATGTCTTCTCTGGAAAGGAAGCAGTTGTAGTGAAATCCAAATATATTCTCGTTAAGATCAATTGACAGCATGTCGCTATCACTCATACTATGTTTAGCATAGTGATAAATCAACTTGATTGTGGTTGGAAGCGTCATGCCTCATTGATGAGATTGTGTATCTGACACAACCTTCTTACATTTGTTTGGAATTGATGGCTATGACAATAAATTTAATCTATTATTAGTAAACTAATAGTGTGGTACATGCTGTAAAGAGGAAATGTAAAATTAAATACCTCTTTTGATACATTGGTTGTCTTAATAATCCATGCACGCGGCCATAACACAAAATTGTTGACGGCTTGTCCAAGGTATTGAAGCTCATCATTTAGAGGAATTGGAAGGTCTAAATCCTCGTTATTTCCAATGATTAAATCCACTAGGATGCGTGCGTTGTACTTTCTTACTGGAAGACCATGAATCTTAGCAGGTGCCCCGCTCGATTCATACATTGTGCCAACGGCAACAATGTTGTCAACATTTTCAATGGCAAGTTGACATGCCACACACTTCAAAGAAACACATAGAGTAATGAAATTTAAAAAATATATAAGAAATGAAATGAAATTAATAATATGCAATACTTCTCCCAAGTCTTCGACAACGGGATGGACAATGCGGGGTGATCTCATCTGCTTGCCTTATTGGTTCTTCTCCTAGAATCGGGGGTGATTGATCGTGATTACTTCTCCTACAAGAAGAGCAACCAACATGGTTAACACGTCCTTGATACTCGGGTGTTCTCGTACTATCAATTGAACGAGCCATTTTGAAAAAAACAGATGGAGATAGAAATTGACCAAGCCACTAACACGTCCTCGGTCCTCGGGTGTTCCCAAGGCTTCAGTCAAAATATATGCACCAAACAATGAATTAGTAGTGCACGTGGGGATGAATCGGTTTTAATATTTACACTCTAAATCCACCAAACAATAAATTAGTAAAGTGGAATAAAATAATTATTACATATAATATATTAAGGTTTAGAATTCTTACTAGCTCATCACCGAGTTGAGCATAACCCTTTCTGGCCATATGGTGAGGATATTTAAGAAGGTTTTAGGTCTCTTTTTACTCTTTACTATTTTTCTATATTTAATTAACACATTAGTAATATGCTAAACATTAAAATAATATACAAAATACAAAATAATTAAGTAGTTACCTTAAA
>JBBMEG010080559.1:0-11311 GCA_037832605.1 Cyclanthera cordifolia | reverse complement strand
ACTAAACAATTAATGTAAGTAAAACTTGATGTTTAATTAAAACTAAATTAAAGTCTAGGCCATCATTTTTTAACATTGACTTATCATAAAATGCTTCTAACATACTAGGACAAAAATCACTAGGAGAGTCGTGTGAATTCATCTCCATCTAAACCAAAAATTAATGTCCCATTTGATAACAATTATTTCATTTTTTTTATTTTCTGAAATTTAAGCCTACAACTATTACTCCAACCCATAATTTTCATGATTTTGATGCATACATCATGTATTTTAAAAACAAAACAAAAATTTAAAAGCTAAAAAAAATAGCTTTCAAATACTTGTTTTGATTTATGAAATATGGTTATGATTCATGTACTTACTTTTTTTTAAAAAACCGTAGTGAATTGAAGTAAATGTAGGCTTAAATTTTAAAAATGAAAAACATAAAACGAAAAATAAAATAGTTATACCTAAACCTCCCATTTTATTAATATGAATTTCATTTCCATTCAAATTTCAATCCATCTATAATTAATATAAATGATTTAGTTTTATCTTTTTGTGATATGAATAAAAATTAAACAGGACGAGGATGAATATTTGTTTGATAAAAAGAATTACAATTCAATAATTAAAAAATAATTAATATATTAAATCAAGTAATTGAAAAAATAATTACTTAATAATTGTTTTGGTTTGATTGTTTGGTTAAAAAGAGATCCAACAAAAAAAGCAATTCATTTTTTTTTCTAGTTAGTCAAGAGTAATCGACTAAAATTGTTGTGACGGTGTCTCTAGTATAGACATCATCATAAAAAAAAAAAAACATTTTTATAATATTTTAAAAATTGACTCATTTTGATAAATATTTTTAAAAAGAAACTCATTTTAACAATTAGTCCAATTTACCTAACAATGTATTTATGAGACATTGGGGGTGTTTGGTATTAGATTTTGAAGGATAATTCAAATTAGTATTTACTAAATACTTCTAAAAACACTACATAGAAACGAGTTTGTGATTGCAATCAATACTTTTAAATATTCAAAATAAATCATCATACTAAATACTAATTTTAAATACTCTTCCAATCTCAATCATAACAAAACACCAATTAATTTTTTTTTTCTCTGTTTTTCCGCAACAAATTTCATAGTTTTTTTTCCTTCTTCTTTCCCCTGTTTTTATTCCTTAGAGAAAAACACAGAGAGAGGCTCTGTTCCAAGGAAAAGCCACTCCAGGTGGGGAGCCATGCAAATCAGCTCCTGGGGTTGGGTCCTCTAACAATAAATATTCAAATCAATTTTTAGTTACAATGACAAAGTTTTCAAATTTTCAATTGCAAATGAAAGGCTCAGAATTTTCTTGATATTCTTTGGGAAGTTGTCGTTTTGAAAATGGCAGACGACACGTCGGGCAAGAAATCAAGCTGCGGCCTTTTTACGGCTGTGTTTGGCCCATGTGGATTTTGGCGGAGAAAAAAAGCGCATCGAGCGCTTCATTGGCATCAATGAAAAACAAAAAAGACTCTGTTAAACTGGCAGCGGCGTGAATTCGAGACGTCGGCACGCCGGCTCTGTCGACGAGACCATATCGGCGAGTCAGCCAAGGGCGGTGTATTCCATTCTCTACCGGAATGAGGGCTGTAAGATAGCGGTGCCGCCTTGCAGAGTTGCGGCAGGAATTGGGTATGTGGACGTAGAAAAAAAGGTGCCAAAGGATGCGGTTGGCATCTCCGGTGAGCTCGAGCTCATGATCGCCGATCACCTGAAATCAAAGGGGACTAATGGGTTGCTTGTTCGAGCCTCCTCTAGCAATGTCATGCTCTTTGGAAATTTGGGTAAGTTAAACAACCATTATGTTAAAGGAGAAAAATAAAACGGTGCAATTTGTTTGTAATGTCTTGAACGACGTCGTCTAGGCTGGTGTTATTTACGTGTAATTATATTTTTGTCGTTTTGTGTTTCTGTTGTAACTTCTCTTTCCCTTTCATTTCGCGACTCTATAAAGAGAGGAAGTTTCTGTCGAATAAATTAACGAAGAAAATTACTTCCTCAATTTGAATTTTCCCTCGATTTCTGACTAGGTATCAGAGCAATCAGGCTAGACGCCATGGCCGAGGAAGCTAACAGTTATCTGAACGTCGGGTCTGCGTCGAATGTGACCCCCACCGCCGCTGCAAATCGAGTAGCTATGTCGTTCGGTCACCCTCTGTCGACTGTACTCCCGATCAAGCTGGATGAGAAGAATTACCTTTTCTGGCGAGGAGTCGTGTTGGCGATACTCAAAGGACAGAAGATCGATGGCTTCGTCCTTGGAAGCAAACCTCCACCACTGGAATTTGTTGACGAAGCGATGACGATCCCAAATTCATTATATGAAGAATGGGTAACGGTTGATCAAGCCCTATGTGGCTGGCTCTTCGGATCGATGACCCCTGCAGTTGTTGCTGAGGTGGTCAGCTTCTCGTCGTCAAGAGAAGTATGGAAGGCGTTGGAACAAATGTACGGAGCAACGAGTCGGGCACGGATTAACTAGATGAGAGGAACACTCCAAAATTCTAAGAAGGGATCCAAGAAAATGACTGAGTACCTGCCTTGCTCAAACAAACTGCTGAACATCGGACCTCACTTCATATGTTCTGGGAGGTCTCGGTGCCGAATTCATTCCGATAATATGCACTATTGAAGGAAAGAAAGCATTGAGCGACAGGAGTTGCACGCTCTGCTGGTGACGTTCGAAGGAACATTGGAGCGATATCAATCTGTAAGTGAAAGTAATACTGAGTTCGTGGCAAATTAGCTCAAGGCAGGCAGGGTGGTCAGTTTGGTGGAAATCGAAATCAAAATCGAAACCAATAGAACGATGGAGGTCGAGGAAACGGACAAGGAAACAGAGGTCGTGGAAGAGGACAAGGAAATAGAAACTACTCACCTAATAATTTGTCAGGTGGAAATCAACACAATGGAGGATCATCAGGCCCTGGTCAGAAGTCCACATGTCACATATGTAACAAGTACGGTCATCCATCATACTCTTTCTACATGAGGTACGATGAGTCCTATAACAATCCTCTTGGGTTGTCTGCGAATCAACCACGAACTGAGCCCGTTGTCTACTCTGTAACGCTGGATGTTCTCACTGATCCTCAGTGGATAGCTGACAGCGGTGCATCGAGCCATATTACACCAAACACCAACAATCTCGGCCAAAATACACAAAGTATCATGGTAAAGAAACTTTGGCTGTTGGTAATGGTAATAGATTACAAATCACAAATATAGGAAATGCTGATTTAGTTGGATCGTCAGGTAACGTTCTAAAGTTAAACTCGATTCTACATGTACAGCATATAAAACACAATCTATTGAGCATTGATAATGACTGCTATGTTGAATTCCATCCTACTTATTGTGTTGTGAATGGTCGAACAACAGGACAAGTGATGCTGGAAGGAGCGCTTAGGGATGGACTTTATCAACCGCAGCCTCTCTTCAAACTTCCGAAGATCATGCCTCCAAAAACTCTTCTGTCTCGTACCTGTTTTAGTTCATTTTCTAAATTGAATAATCTGCAACATTGTAAAGTTTTTAAATCGTTATGGCACCAACGTTTGGGTCATACATCTGATCACATTTTGAAATCTGTTCTGAAATAGTGTAATGCTCTTTCATTAGATAATGAAACTACTCCCTTTTGTGATTCATGTCAACTAGGTAAATCCCATAGTTTACCTTTTCAAAACTCCACACATCGTGCTTTGACCGTATTAGAACTTATCCATTGTGATCTATGGGGACCATCCCCTGTCGCCTCAACAGTTGGATATCGGTTCTACATTTGTTTTGTAGACAATTACAGTCGTCTAACTCACATCTACCCTCTTCGAGCTAAGTCTGAATCCATTGCTGCTTTTAAATATTACAAAACCTTTGTTGAAAATCAGTTCAATACAAAACTCAAATACATTCAAATTGACAATGGAGGAGAGTTTATCCTTTTGTTGACTTTCTCAAACAAAATGGCATAGGCCTGCGTCAAACTTGCCCCTACACCAGTCAAAAAAATGGAATGGCTGAGCGTAAACATCGGCACATCTCTGATATGGGACTTACCCTTCTTGCTCAAGCCAGCCTGCCTCTTGAGTTTTGGTGGGATGCTTTCACCTCAGCAGTGTATATCATAAATAGGCTACCAACTCCTGTTCTTGAGAACAAATCACCTTTTGAGTTTGTCTTTAAACAACCTCCTGATTACTCTCGGCTTTGTGTCTTTGGATGTGCCTACTTCCCCTGTTTACGTCCTTATCAGTCGAACAAATTTGATCATCATAGTACTAAATGTGTTTTTGTTGGTTACTCTGAAAGTCACAAAGGGTATAGGTGCCTTAGTTCAACAGGTCGAATATATGTGTCTCGCAATGTTACGTTCAATGAAAATGAGTTTCCTTTCTGCAGCTTGTTTCCTAAGACATCCTCTGCTCAATCACTGCTGGAAGAGGGTCTGTTGCCTTCAACCTCTGCTCCGTTTCCTGAAATAACTGTTACATCGTCCATCCCTGAAGTTTCAACCATATCTCATGCTTCAACACCAACAGTTGTTCCATCTATCTCGGAAGATCAGGTCACAGTACAAGATGGTTCAAGATCAGAGGATGTGGTACCCGCTGCTTCAACAGGTATTGTCTCTGACTCCACTGTTATACCTATTATATCAGCTCACCCTATGCAGACAAGAGCTAAGTCTGGGATAACAAAACCACGGAAATGGGCAAACCTGAGTAAGCCAACAGTCTCTGTACCTGCTGATGTGGAACCTCGCAGTGTCAAAACCGCTCTGGAATCACAAGAGTGGAAACAGGCCATGAACTCTGAGATGAGTGCTCTGTGCCAAAACAACACTTGGTTCTTAAACCTTCCAATGTTAACTTGGTTGGCTGTAGATGGATATTCAGAGTCAAACGCAATGTTGATGGGTCGTTTCAAAGAAGCAAGGCTCGATTGGTAGCCAAAGGATTTCATCAAATCACTGGAATAGATTTTCACGAAACTTTCAGTCCTGTTGTTAAGAGTCCAACGATTTGAATCATACTAAGCCTTGCTGCTGCCAATGATTTGAATGTTAGAAAAATTGACGTAAACAATGCTTTTCTCAACGGTACGTTAATTGAAAACGTCTATATCCACCAACCGGATGATTTTGTAGATCCAAATTTTCCAAATCATGTTTGCAAATTAAGAAAATCTCTGTATGGATTACGACAAGCACCTCGGGGTTTGTTTGATACACTGAAATCTACTCTTATTCAGTGGAAATTTACGAATTCTCAGGCTGATAACTCAATGTTCTTTCTTCATCAAGGCCACATAATTACTTTAGTTTTGATATATGTCGATGACATTCTGGTTACCGGAAATAATCGAGATATGATTCGTCAGATTGTGACACGGTTAAGTGACACCTTTGCTCTAAAAGATCTTGGAGAATTGCATTACTATCTAGGCGTTGAAGTCACAAGGAACAAGAGTGGAATGTATCTCACATAGTCCCACTACATTCGTGAATTGCTTGAATGATATGGCCTTAGCTCAGCCACTCCTTGTTCCACACCAGCTGCAGTGAGTAAAACTCTGTATTTGAATGATGGTCCACTATTTGATGATATAACCAAGTATTGAAGTGCTCTCGATGCCCTGCACTATCTAACACACACTAGACCAGATATAGCCTACATTGTAAACAAACTCAGCCAGTTTCAACAAGCTTCAACAGAAAATCATTGGATTGCTATTAAAATAGTGTTACACTATCCCAAAGGTTCTGAAAATTTTGGGTTGTTTTTTCCTCGTGGCTCAGCTCTTACTCTTATAGCCTATAGTGATGCAGATTGGGCTTGCAGTCTTGATGATTGAAAATCCATCGCCGGTCACCTTCTATTCCTTGGAGGATCTCTCCTGTCTTGGAGCTCGAAGAAACAACATGTGGTTGCTAGATCAAGTACTGAATCCGAGTACGGATCTCTAGCTAATGCTGCGGCCGAAGTGTCTTGGGTAATCTCTTTACTCAAAGAACTTCAAATCCAACTCACCCACATACAAAAAATCTGGTGTGACAATGTAAGTGCTCTCTCTCTAGCTGCAAATCAAGTGTTTCACTCTCGAAGTAAACACGTTGAATTAGATGTCCATTTTGTTCGAAATCAAGTTCTTGCCAAACAGATAAATGTTCGTTATGTTCCCTCCAATGAACAACTTGCTGATGGGCTATTCAAGGCTCAATCGGAAGCTCGATTTGTCAATACACGACGCAAACTCGGAGTAACAACGTTACTGTCTCGTTTGGGGGGGGGGAGGGGGTGTTAAAGGATAAAACTAAAACGGTGTCGTTTCCGTCTTTTGTAAATATGTTTGTAATGACTTGAACGACGTCGTCTAGGTTAGTGTTATTTCCATGTAATTATATTTGTCGTTTTGTGTTTCTGTTGTAACTTCTCTTTCCCTTTCATTTCGTGGAGAATGTACTATAAAGAGAGGAAGTTTCCGTCGAATAAATTAGCGAAGAAAATTACTTCCTCAATTTGAATTTTCCTGACTCATTAGAGTGACAAACCATAACCTCTTTAATCATGCAGGCACACTAATATCAATTCACTTATGTTCTTGTTAGTTAGGTGTGTTTCGAGCAAGGGGAATGAGAATGATTATTGGAGTAATGAAAATTGGGAGAGAATGAGAAAGAGAGTGATTATGGAAAGAACGATTAATTGTGTTTGTGGTTAAGATAATGAGTATGGAAAGAATGATTAATTGTATTTGGGAAAAAGAACTATAATGAAAAAAACAAAAAAATGGATATCATGTGAGTAAAAAATAGTTATGGGAAAATAAAAAGTTGTTATGGGAAGAATAGAAAATAGTTAGTAGGAGAATAAAAATGTGATTTTAGAGAAATATGATCACGAGAAAGATTCTCTTGACCCAAACAGTAGAAATCAATTCTTGATATCATTCTCTTCTTTTATTAATGGTGGCCCAAACACTCCGTTAGTGAATTTTGTAGGTTATAGGAAAAACTCAAAATATAGAGAAGATTCTGTATTAGAAAAATGAATAGTTCATCAAATATTTATAAAATAAATTGGTTACTTTTGGCATTATCTATTGATTTTAAGATAAAACCTCACACTAATTAATAAATAGTCAATTGTGGTGAATAGACTAGCATTGAAGGTTGATTTCTCATTTGAAAGAAAGAGACCTCACCCTACCCATGTTAGATAAGGTTGATTTCTCATTTGAAAGGAAGAGACCTCACCCTACCCATGTTAGATAAGTGGTCAAATTATATGAAAAAGGCATCGACACCCATAAACTACTTAGAGGGATAAGTTCAATCCATATTAACAATCTATCGATAAATTAATATCCTATGATTTTTTTTTGACAATCAAATATAAAAGATTAGCTGCGAGATCAGTCGAAACACACCTAAGCTTATATTCACAAATGTTATTTTCAATCATCGATTTATTAAAGAGAATGTGACATGAATATAGTACACAAGTTTTAGAAGATTCAATCAAATTATATAGATTAAATTGAAACTTATAAGATGATGAAGAACAAAATAAAACTAAGCAACGAGAATAAAACTACGGTTTGATTGAATTTTGCCCTTCTAACCATTGGTTCCAGGATGACAACCAAAGACTAAAGCCCGATCCGAGCAAGATCGTCGAGGAAGTCCACATTTGTTAAGATTTATATTCATATAACAAAAGCAACGGTTGACGATACAAATATAGCTTCCCTATTGTTTTTTCTCAAAATTTCAATGATCAATGATTTGTTTGTTCATTGAAGTTTGATTCATTAATGATGAACGTCGCTATGTTCATAGCTAACATCACTATGTTCATAGGTAACTTACAATGTAAGGGTGGAGGAAATGCATACAACGTGGTTGATTATGTGCCGATAACAACACGAGAAGAGACTCATGTAACAAATGGGAAGTACCAAATGGTGGGATGGGGAATATAGTTAAGAGTCAATCAAGTTCTCTTGTCGAGCTTTGTCGACTAGGATGGATCCTGAGCAATTGAAAACTATGGGGAATAGGGATTACAAGAATGGAAGATTTGCGGAAGCATTAGCTTTATATGAAGTTGCAATTGTGATTGACACGAATAAGGCGTGTATCGAAGCAATAAAAGTGATGCTTTAATAGCTCTTGGCATGCTTCTTGATGCAGTTTTTTAGTGTAGAGAAGCCATTCAGATCGAACTGCAATACCATCAAGCTCATCATTGACTTGCAACATTGTATCTTAGGTATATGCAACACCTTAAACATTCATTTAGTTGGTACTTATCTAAGTTCATATGATTCTTGAGACTCTACGACTTTTTCGGCCTTGTCGAATCTAAATATTTACTTTTTTTTATTTAATTGAGAGTACATATTAGGAGCAACAGAAAAAGAAATGCATCAATGTAAACAATATGGACCCGAGATTGATCCTGAAGACTTAGCAAAAGCCAAGGCTATTCAAGCTCATATGAACAAATGCACTAAAGCACAACGATTATGAGATTGCGTAACACTGTGATTAAGTAGACTAGCTTTGCAATAACATGTGGAGCAAATTCTTCACCACATGTGCTTAGTTATTAGTCGTTTATGCTGTTACGATACTTTAGTATGGTTCGATCCTGCTTTATTTGTAGTTTCTATTTTAAATTGAACATTATATTCTGTAGAATTATTCATTTCACTGATTGTTTTTTTTTTTTTTTGATTATTTTCAAAAGATATTTTCTTTGCAATCTGAGGCATTTTCGAGGCTTCATAAGCTCCAAGATGCTGATGAAGCCATATCAAGATGTACTCTAAACTTTAAAGTGGATGCCTGTACAAGGTTTCATGGTCCTGTTTGTAATGAAAAATTTTACTACTAATTCAAGCTTAGATTAACTTGGTTGCATGCAAGTTCGTGTTTAAATATCAAGCATTTTGTAAACATTTTTAAGACATTCAAACGCCACTACCTGCATTAAATTCAAAACTATGTATTACTCCTACTATTATAAGCATAACCTAACTAGAAATAATATCAAAAGTTTGAATATCCACTCCCATAATTACAGTTCGAATAAAGAAGTTGAATTTGCGTGTTAACAAACTTAATGCAATGTCTCCAAGTTATGTTTACGAAAAAATACTATTGCAACGAGTATCCTAAAATTTTACGTGAAAGCATATAACAAAATTGGTGCGTGTCTATAGATTCAATAATGCACTAGAGGCAGTAGAGCAAGCTGCTCGACTTGAATCGAACAAGAGAGAAGCTAATTTTGTGATGAGGTGTGCTCGAGTTGTTACAACCGCTCGATCAAAAGGCAATGAGCTATACAAAACATCAAGATTCTCAGAGGTCTATCTAGCATATGGGGAGGGACTTGAGCACGATCCTTACAATTTTCGTGCTGTTATGCAATCGAGCTGCTTGACGAACCAAGCTTGGACAGTTTGAGAAACCAATAAAATATTGCACAACAACACTTAACGTTCGCTCATCGTATAAGAAGACTAGACTGCGTCTAGCAGATTGCAATTTCAAGGTACCTTATAATATTCTTGCATTCTATTCTTGTAATATTCTTCATATCATATATATATATATATAATAAGTTATTTTAAGGTGATCTCATTCTTATTGGGAAAATGGGAAGCTTCAATACAAGACTATGAGTCTTGCTTCAAGAAACTCCCGATATAAAGAAGTTAGTAAAGCTCTCGCCAAAGCACGAATGCAGTTCAAGAAGCATCGAGCATTGTCATAATCGTGTAATGGTGAAGCGCAACCCTTTGTAGATGTCAAAATTTGCATCAGTATAGCCATTGGGCGGTAAAGTTGTACTAAAATCAAGATTCCGAAATAGAAATGGAAGGTCACATATGACTCTAATTTCTTTAGCAAAAGTTGGTGCCCTTAGGATTTGGTTATGACCCACTTATTACTACCCTAGTGGTAGATATGACTAGTTAATTTTTAAGACTAGATTTATAATCATTTAGATTCGGTGGGATACTATTTGATTTTTGATTTTTGATTTTTAAAATTTAAGTTTGTATTTGCCCAACCCTATTTTGAAGCAAAATTTTTAGCTTTAAATTTTGGTTTAGTTTTTTTTAGCTTTAAATTTTGGTTTAGTTTTTTAAAACATGTAGATATCAAAGTCTAAAAATTAACCAAAATAAGTATTGAAAAGTTTTTTTTTTTATTAGTTTTCAAATTTTGATTTTGTTTTTAAAAATACAAATAGATTAGACATGAAAGTCATAAAATTTATATGTTTGATCACTGGTTGTAGACTTAAATTAAAAAAAAAAAGAAAATTGGTTATCAAACCGAGCCTTAGTTTTTATTTTTTATTTTTGAAATTTAAGCTTGTTTTACCTAAACTTTTCCCATAAATTTCATATTATTTTAGGTAAATATATGAATTCTAAACAAATTCTAAAAAAGTATTTAGAAACTATTTTTAGTAACTTTAAAATTTTAGTTTGATTTTTAAAAAAACAAATAAAATGTAGCTATTAAAATTAGCATAATAGTTGTAGACTTAAATTTCAAAAATCAAAAACAAAAAAAAATAAACTGATCAAATTAGTCAATTCTAAAAAATAATTATTAAAAAATGTAATCAATATAATCATTTTTTTTATAATAGAGTATTAATGACTTTATATGAAAATATATTAAAATTTAACTAAATTTATAATTATTTTGTGAGCACACTCCCACAATTTTTTAACAAAAAAAATTTAATGATAATCAAACTGGTAAAAAAAGATATTTATAACCACCTACCATACTTTATAACCACAAATTTTAAAAAACTTAAAAAAAAAAAAAAATTTTAAGTTTATTTATTTATATTTTAAAATTAACAAAAATTAAAAAAAAATGAAAACCCAAATGAAGGTGTAAAGTGAAAAATAAAAAACTAAGTGTGAAAATGGAGATGAATTTGAATGAAAAATAAAAACCTAATAATTATAAAGTTTTTGCGAAAATGGGAGAAGATGATTTGAAAGAGGAAACAGGAGAGTGGAAGAATAATCACTAGAAAAAAAAAAATTCACATAAAAAATTAATTAAGAGAAAAAAATAATTTTCATTAGTCCCACTATTTTCTTTCAAAACTAAAGAAGATAATTGGTCTAGAAATTCTTAGTCAGGTCGGGTCTGGCCAGGACAGAAAATACGGTTAATCTAATCTTATCCCAATTTATTTTTTAATATATATATATATATATA
>JBBMEG010080558.1:0-11314 GCA_037832605.1 Cyclanthera cordifolia | reverse complement strand
CTCTTTAGCCTAGGAAAAAGAGGGTCGTGGAGGTTTGGTTCTCACCCGTGAGAGGATCACCAATAGAATCCCAAGAATGAGTCTTGGGGGGTGGAGTAGGGATTTTCTGAACCACTTTAAAAATTTTGGTGTCTCTTTCTCTTAACTTTTATATTCCGCTACTTTAATATTGTATCTCATATTTATTTATTGAATGTTTTTAGTTAACAAAGTTTAGATCATAAAATTATTTTTAAGGAACTAAAAAGTTAGCAAACACTATTCACCCCTTCTAGTGTTGCCAGAAACAAAATCAATGGCAAATCTTCAGCCGGCAAAAAATCTCTCACCCACGATTTCTTTCCGTTTCCCCTGAAAAAAGTTGGTTTTGCATCTTTTCAGCCGAATTTTCTAGAGTTTCAAACGATATTGTTTACGGTAAGATCGACGACCATTGACGTTTTCCTTTCTTACTACGGCGGCGCTATACATAATCGTTTTTGTAATATCTTTTTGGGTCTCTTTCGTTTTGTGTGCAACCATTCTGTTTCGAGCGATTGGGTAAGATGGTCGCGAACGACTGGACAATATGGACGACCGGAGAAGATGGCCACAACCGTCGAAATCTTCGCCGTCACTATCATCGAGAAGCTCCATTGCCGTCGCTGATCGTTGTTCAATGCTCCATCCATCAATATTCAATGATCTCCTTCATTTTATGCTAAAATTTCTCACATATTATTGATGATGACGGCTGCAAAAAAAAATCATAATATTAGAGTCTGAAACATTAAGTTTCTATTATATAGAAGATGAAAAATACCTATATAATACCAATACTTAATATTTTTTTTGTTACATATATATTACTGATAGTTGATAACATGTTAACGATAAATAATACCTAGATGATTATCATAATAATACGCTGATACAATAGTAATACAATTCAGATTGGATTGTAAATGTTATAATACATGAGCAATACCAACTGGGAATTGCGATATTAACTCTGGTAGAGGTTCAAAGATACAAACTTACTCATTTGAAAAATGATAACTCTGACTACCTAACAAATTCAAAAAGAAAAAGAAGCATAAAAGTTTACTGAATATTAGTGATTAGACATATGTATAATAAGAGTATTATCACGAAAGGGCATAATACCTCTTGATAATTCAAAGAAGAAGCACAATATCCGAACGAAGATGGAGATATTTTTTAACGTACAACATAAAAAAAAAAATAGGGGTTCTTGATCAAAAAGGAAATTGTTATAGATACATAAGAAAACAATTTATTTAAAGAAAAAGAAGCATTTAATACAAAAAAGGAAAAACTACAACTTGTCAAATATGAAAAAAATAATTCAATATTAGGTAATAAGAGCAAAATGGTGATTCGAATTAAATTCATTTATGTATAAAAATTCATTTGAAGATCATTGCAATTAAAATCAATTTGGGATGAAAATGTAATAATTATATATGAATTGAATATCAATGCTAAACACTCTAATTAAAAAAAAAAAGGGAAACATATAATTAAAAATATCAAACACATGGAAAAATAAACCTACAAAAGCTTGTGAATGAAGGTGAGTCTAAACATGCAATGGAAGCAAACATAAAAGGGGGAATTAGATGGTGGTTGGAGTGCCAAACAAGACCCACAAAACTCTTTGATTCTAATTTGATCAAAATAAAACACAGAGGAAACAGACAATGAGGTCCACTCTTAGATTTCAAAACCATTTAAACAAACACACTACAACACTAGAAACAGATTCAATAATTCAAAATCTTAATCTTTTTAACTTAAAACTTTTTTTTATTTTTTTTTTATTTTTTTTTCTCTCTTTCTTCTTCTCACTTTTTTTGGT
Source organism: Cyclanthera cordifolia (assembly GCA_037832605.1). Taxonomy (NCBI): domain Eukaryota; kingdom Viridiplantae; phylum Streptophyta; class Magnoliopsida; order Cucurbitales; family Cucurbitaceae; genus Cyclanthera; species Cyclanthera cordifolia. Next base: position 9,453 of record JBBMEG010080558.1, on the reverse strand, counting down.
CTTTATTATTCCACATGTTGTTTGCCTCCTCTTTCTTCACTCAACATTTTCTTTTACCAATTGACCCAAATTTAATTTTCTTATTTGTAACTAATTTTAGCACATCAACTTCACCTAAATTATAATATTTGTGAATCTCTTGGTTCATATAACCAAATATTTTAAAGGAAAACTTATAAAATTAGTCAAACGTACAAAATAATTATAAATACTTAAAAAAATAAAATAAATGTAGTTACTATATTAATATGTATTATCACGTATTTTCTTATAATACTATATTAATGACTATACATACAAATATTTTTAAATTTAACTATTGAGAATAACATATCTACCTCAATTTTTCATTTTAAAATCTTATCTCATACAAAGACTAATCATGTGAAGTTTTTGGTAATTTATCTCAAACAAGTAGCTAAAAGATTTAAGGTTACACTATCTAAATTTTCAGTAATGCGACCAATTATCTCATCTTGAAAATAATCATGGGTTTAATTGGAATGACAACTACTTTCATTAGTATCATACATTAAGAATAATGAAAAAAAAAACAAAAATTAGAGATCTCTGTTGAAGATCGTTTTTCACTTAACAAGCAGTATAAGAGTCATGCTCTTTTCATAGACTATGTTGACTAAAATTCTCGAATATCGTAAAAATATAACGATTTAGTCATAAAATTCAAATTTGTGGTTGAGCTTTAAAGTCAGAAGTACAATATTCAAATGTAATTTGATGGGATGATTCGTGGTATTTTGGTCGAAGGGAAGATATTGATCATAATTCAACGATTTGGTCTATACATGATAAAAAAAAAACAAAAACATGAAAACTTATGTTTAAAATGAACAATATCATACAAAGTGAAATTCCGTTGAGAATCGTTGGACTTAGCACATTTCAAATTAAAGTCATGATTTATTTTATTTAAACACAAATCGTACTAATTATTCAATTCTTTTGGCTGCTTTATGAATAGTTTAGAAACACATATGCATATTAAGCACGGGCTTCGACCTTTTCAAACACTATCATATTGGCCTAACTAATATATAAATGATCACCTACAATTTGAACAAAGTAATTACTATTAATCAATCTAATTAACTAAATAATCAATCTAAATATCTTACTCTTTTCAATTTGTATCTAAATTGCATTTAGACGAACAACGTATAAATTTACACAAATATAATTAGGAATTTAAGCCTCCTTCTAAATTATAAAGAATAGATCGTTTAAAAATTTTAAAGATCGAACCCGTGATAAAATGTTGACCTGAATTACTATCAAACAATGAGACTAACGCGCCACTAATCTTTTTGATAAAGATAATAATAAATTTTATGAACTCAATAACAATTGAAATTTAGAAATTTTAACTAATATTCTTATAGACAATAAACCCAGTATAAAAGACGCTACGAAAATTTGAATAGCTTTGAGAATTCCAAAACATATTAATTACCCATTCACTATAAATGTTTGGTTTTCTCTTGGCTCACATTTGTAAAAGAAAATGCCACATTTTATTTTCGCTAAGTTTAACATAAAAGGAGTAGAAATAGAGATTTGAAATTATAATCATTTGGTCAAAATGCGTCTTAACCAATTTTTAAATAAAATATTATTTATTTGTTTATTAGAAAAGAATGGGTGGGAAGAATTAAAAAAAAATAAAAAAAAATAAAGAAGGAGCTTGGGAATAATTTTAATGGAAGCAGAATGAATCAAACCCATAAAACGAGGAACAAAGTAGTAAAGCGAGATAATAAATTTAGCAGTTATCATTCTGTCTGTATTCGAAATGATCGATTAAAATAAATAAAAGGGATTAAAAAAAAAACTCATGAAAACAAGAAAATAGAGAGTAATGAATATTTCAAAACTATTTTAAAAATAATTAAAAAAATTTAAAGTCTAAATTTTGAAATGACTAAACTCTAACTTTGATGAAATAATAGAGACAAAATTTATAATTTATCTAAAATATTTTATAAACACGTAGAATGACCAAAATGTTTTTAATGCTAAAAATCAAGTGAGTAGATTACATTCAATCACTTAAATTGATTATTTTTTATTTATAAAATTGATTGTTTTCAATCAATTTAGTTATCTTTTTTTAGTACAAATTGAGAAAGGGTGACAACAACAGATTAACACAAAACAATGAAACCTTTACACCACCAATACTTTCAGTGAATTAGTTCACTTAGTTAATGAACGCAAGAAGAAGAAATTATCTCAACATTCTATTTTTTAAATAAATCCAAAAGAATATACTGTATCCTCTTTTATATAAGAGGGAAAAGCTCTAACAAACTTAACAAAATTGTAAGAAGGAAGAATCTAGAAGGACACCTTTACAAATAACCAAAATACAACAGAGAATGATTAGTTAGAACAATTAGACTAAGAAGAGTAATTAACTGTAGCTTTATCATTCCCCTTCAAGCGAGAAGTATAGTTCATAAGACCGAGCTTGGAACATAGGTAGTAGAAATGTGATTGAGAGATGGACTTCGTTAAGTAGTCACCGGTTTGATCATGTGCAGGAACATATTTGATCAACAGATGGCCTTGTAGAACTTGATCACGAACAAAAGCATATCAATTTCTATATGCTTTGTACTAGCGTGATAAATTGGATTCGATGCAAGAGCACTAGCTCCAAGATTATCACAATATATAGCTGGAACTGCATATAAGGGAAAGCCCATTAATTTCAGCTAGTAATTGTCGGACTGACATAACTTTAGCAACTGTATCGGCCAGTGCACGATATTCTGATTCGGTACTTGAACGTGCAATAACTTACTGCATTATAGAAGACCATGATATTGGTGATTAATCGAGAAACAGACAATATGCAGCAATGGATTTGCAATCCTCAGATTGGTTGCCCAATTAGCATCCAAGTAAGTAGAACGATGAATACTTGAGCTTAATTTGATGTGGATACCAGTGGATATTAAGCCTTTAAGATATCGAAGAATAGGTTTCACAGCTTCTCAATGCTTATCAGTAGGACCTTGTTAAAACTGACTCAGTCAATTAACAATAAGTTTATACCTAGTCTAGTATGAGTGAGATATTGCAGAGCCCCAGTAGTACTTTAATATTGAAATGGGTCAATCAAGGAAGTACCGGAAATGAGGGACAAAATAGTACCTTATATAGCAGGCGTGGGACAAGATTTACAGTCTAGCATATTGGTCTTTGGAAAGAGATCAAGAATATATTTGTCCTGAGATAGGAGAAGTCCATCATAGACTGTAGTAATTTGAATTCTAAGAAAATATCGAACTGGTTCGAGATCTTTTAACGAGAAGTAGTTGTCAAGTTGGCAAATCAGATTATTGATATCAGTTTGACTGTTTCCAGTCAATATAAAATCATCAACGTATAGAAGAAGAAATATAATACAGTTTCCACAACGATGAATGAATACTAAGGAGTCGAATTTTGCATTGATAAGACCCCAATGTTGAAGAACATGTTTTAATTCATCATTCCAGGCTCTTGATGCTTATTTTAGGTTATACAAGGCTTTGTTGAGCTTGCAAATATAATTAAGATATTTAGAATCTTTAAAATCAGGTGGTTGACTCATAAACACATCCTCTTTAAGAGTTCCATTAAGGAATGCATTATTGAAGTCCAGATGTTGAAAAGGCAATTTGCCAAATGAAGTACAATATGTATAGTTGAGTGACGAACAACAGGGCTAAAAGTTTTGAATAATTGACATCTAAGCTTTGAGAGTGTCCTTTTGCAACTAACCTAGCCTTGTATCGAGATATCGAACCATCTGGCTCACGTTTAAGACGATAAAGTGCAGAAAACTCATCATCCATTCTTGTTTCCAGGCTGGGCATCTTTTGGCAACATCAATTTAGGTTGGTTCTATAACTTCCCAGTCAATCTTAGACGCCATAACCAACTATTTTGGCTTGAAAATGTCTTCTTTTCCTCTGGTAACCATAAGATGAATATTGGAGGCATAAGGTAAAGGAGAATGATTAAGATTTGAGGGAGGCAAAGATATATTTGCAAGAATAGGTGATATCCGTGGAGCATCAGAAATAGAAGATGAAGGTGCCAATGAATGATTGTCAGGATTTAAATTTGTAGTAGTTGAGAATGTTGTAGGGTAGTGTGAGATAGCAGTGAAGGATCAAGGGATAACGGGGGTGTAGAGGCTGGATTTGGTCTGAAAGTTGATGTAGGCGAGTTACTTGATTTTGATGCAGACTAGACATATTGGAAAACCATGTCAATATAGATGGTCTAGTAGCAGTAGGTGCAACATTTGTTTCTTTAGACAAGACCTGAAAGGGAAATTCAGATTCATTAAATGTAACATTACGAGAGATGAAGATTTAACCTGATGAACTATAACAAACATGACCCTTATGAAGAGGACTTGGTTCAAGATATACACATTTCACTATATGATGCTGAAACTTTCCATGATCGTTATCACTTTGTAGAGTAGAACAGACGTGTGTATGAAAAACATGCACAACAAAAAATATGTAGAGAGGGCAAGTTAGCCAGTTGATTCAGATGAAGAGATTAGGAAGCTCGATTCTAAAGAACTGGTGTTGGCATATGATTAATCAACATAGCTGCCATTAGAAATGAATGCCACTAAAATTGAAGTGGTAGAGAGCCTTTGAGCAAGAAGTGAGTCCCGTTTTTACTAAATGTCGATGTTTTCTTTCAACACGACCATTTTGGGGAGAAGTATATATATATGGACAAGATATTCGAACTTGAATGCCATTTTCTTGAAAAAGTCTGTGTATTGGTCGAAATTCTGCTCCTTCATCAAACTGAACGACTTTAATCTGAGTATGAAACTGAACCACTACAAAATTATGAAACTGATGGAATGCAGCGATAGTATCGCTCTTCAACCGAAATGGATATACCCATATATATATATATATATATATATATATATATATATATATTGTAATCATCCATAAAATTAACATAAATATGATTTCCATCCACTAATTTTATTGGAGCTTTCCCCCAAACATCTATATAAACTAATGAAAACGGAGTAGTGGGGTGAAACGAAGAACGAGAGTAAGACAATGTATGTGCTTTGCCAAATTGGCAAGCATAAAAAGATGGAAGATCACGTTTAACAAACTGAAGTTTATATTGATTAAGCATAGCAAATAAAATAGAGGAGGACCAATGTCCTAAGCACTTGTGCCAAACAGACTTGGTCACAGTAAAATTCACAGAGAAAGCAGAAACATGTAAAACACTATGATTATTTATACTAGCAGAAGTAACTGAAGCAGCACAGTAGACCGCAACATTATTATATGCAGAAAAGCTATAGAGCCCATTATGAAGCATTCCTTTATGTGGAATGTTGCCCGACACTATATCCTTTATCAAACAACCATCAACATAAAAATCTATTGTTATATTATTATCACGAGTAAGCTGCGAGATGCTAAGTAATTTCTTGGAAATGTTAAGAATACACAAAACATTTTTCTGTTGTAAACATCCATGTATAACATGTAACTTAAGATTGCCAATATGAGTAATCAGTAAAGTGGATTCATCAGCAATAGTAAGAGAATCAATACCAATGAGCATTGACAAGAATTTCAAGAGTAGTAGAGCCACTGTCTGCCTACCAATGAGCATCAACAAGAATTTCAAGAGTAGCAAGTAGTCGTGGAAAATTTTGAGTAGCAAGTGCGTCAAATCGGTCGATTAGTTCTGTGCTCAGAAGGTTGAAGACTAGTGTATTCATCATAACGATAGATAGCTGCATTATGATCAGTCTTATTACAGATAACATAATTATTATGAACCTGATCAGTAGTGAAGACATTTGTGTTAGCTCAAGAGGTAGATCCATTCCAACTTCCTCAGCCCAATTAGAAGAATTTCCCATTCCTCGACTATAGTGAAATTGAGTACGAAAGTTGTTAACGGAAGAGCGTCGGTCAACATAATTGGCAGATTGCCTAGTTGCGGGGGTAGAAACTTGAGAAAGAAGAACATTAGATTTATGAGAAACCTGAAATTCAAGTTGTTTTTCAATGAATAGTAGGATTGTCGTGAACACATGAACCGCTACGAGATTGTATTCCTCGTCAAGTCCATAAAGAACCTGAGTAATTAGATCACCAATAGGAATGGAGCAATCGACTAGGGCAAGATTGTATACGTGTTATTTCATAGTTCGAAGATAGTCCGTCACGGACAAGGAACCTTTTCGTGTTTGCTGGAAGGTTTGTTTGAGATAGGAACCTTTCACTTTTGATTGAACATCAAATAACTTTGAATGACATCTCTGAGCTCAAATGAGGATTGATATCCCATCATTTGAGTCACAACTACTACAGTTATGGAATTATATGACAGCCCAAGAAGAAGCCGATCCACGGATACCCATAATTCATATTCTGGGTTGACCACTAGTGACACCGACTGAAGATCTTTACTGAAAGCATCAAGATTGAAGGTAGATGGGAGAAATTTTGTCGAACATTTCTTCTCAACAGTAAGATAGTCATAGAGCTTGTAGCTTATAAGAATAGAAAGTGCCAGATTTTCCATAAAAGAAAATTACCTCTGTTCATCTTAATAGTCGTATTTTGATTGAGAAACTGATTCAAAGAGGGCTGACAAAGGTTGCTAGCTATCTTACCAATGGTCGGAACCTCTATTGTGGGCAGCGAAGCTCCAGCATGGTAGTTTCTTGTGCAGGAGAAGAGATTTCAGAGAGATTGGCCAGGATCGAGAAGTGTTTGATACCAAGTTAATGAACGCAAGAAGAGGAAATTATCTCGATATTCTATTTCTTAGATAAATCCAAATGAATATAGTACATCCTCTTTTATATAAGAGGAAAAAACTCTAACAAACTTAACAAAATTGGTAGAAGGAATAATCTAGAAGGACATCTGTACAAATATCCACAAATACAACAGAGAATGATTAGTTAGAACAATTAGATTAAGAAGAGTAATTAACAGTAACTTTATCACAATGCCTTTGTACAATCTTTCGCCATCTTCAGGAAGAATTTCTCTTTACCTTCTGTTGAAAGAAAACTAGAAATCTTTTGTTCATTCATTACAATCCTCAAAAGCTCTAATGGAATCGATATTCAACAGCAATGTCTTCGACATTGGGAGTCTCAATCGATCGTTTCTTCCCATAGAGCTCCTAGTCTCGAGTCATGTCATGTGGCATTCTAAGAAGCACAAACACGACATGAGATACATACATGACACGATATAAACACGCATGTGCATACCATTATTTTAAAAAGTAGGATACGGATACGTCGACGACATGTTATTATTATTATTTTTTTATGATATAATATTAAAGGATCAAATCCAAAATATTTTAAATTTTTTACTGACTAGTTAGTTATGTGAGTCTATTTAAATCCAATGAAAAAACAAAATCCTACCATTCTTTAAATGTCTACTAAAAGTAGGCATAACAAAATTTATAACTCTACTAACATCTCTAAATATTTTAATTTTTACCACAATATCTTTTTCTTCGTTCTATTTGTCTATCTTTCTTTTTTTTTTTGGTCCATCTATTTCGACAGCCTCTACACACACTATCCATTATCGTTTCATTAGGCATTTGAAACAAATAAGATTTTAAATGGGATGCCTTGAATAGTCCATGGTCCGTGAAGTTTTTGAAACAAAAATAATAATAATAATAGAAAGAACATGAAAATTTGAATGTCAAACACGTAACGGTCGAACATTTGATCAAAATAGAAGCATTGATAGTTGTTGTGTGGCACTACTTGAGAGGGAAGCTTTGGTGCAAAATAGAGAGTCATTAAATAGAAGGAAATGGAATGGATCAAATTCTGCCACAAATGACAGTGAAGACGTTCTAGGTGTACTTAAAAAGGATTCAGCATTGATGATGATGAACAAACGACAAGATTGAAAAATAAAATTGCGACAATGGATAGTAAGAAAATGGAAAATTGATCAAAATTAGATATGCTGTTATTTTAAGAATTGATAATTAATTAAATGGCATCTCAAGTCTCAACATCACCATGTTCCCACAGGACGCCTCCGTTCCGACCGTTCAACCTTCTTGGCGTAGCCGACAAAATTCCCCGACCCCAAAACACGACGATAATTAATTTTTTTTAAAATTAATTAATCATTTAATTATCACATAATTTTACCTTAAATTGAATATTATATTATATTAAATTCTATGAAAAGACGGTTTCTCATCCAAAGCCTCTGAGCCGTTACCCCGTACTACTCACTACTTCTACAGTAAACTCTCTTTCTTTCTTTCTCTTTCTATCTCTCCATTTTTTTTCCTTCTACGGTTCCATTTCCCTGACATTACTCTTTCATTTCGCTTCACGGGGAAGCTCTTCCCCTTTCTCTCTCTTCTTCCTAGGGTTAGGGTTTCGCCATTATGGTTTGAACCTTCTCTGGACTGCTTTGGCTGACGGTTTTTGGGAGATCGAACCGAGATTGAGGTTCTTTTTCTTGCGTGATGGGGAATTGCTGCAGATCTCCGGCGGCTGTGGCAAGGGAGGATGTGAAATCGAGCTTTTCCGGCCAGGATCACAGCCGTCGAAACTCTAATGCTGGAAAGAAGGCGCCGGTGACGGTCTTGAATGGCGTGCAGAAGGAGAATATTGAGGATAAGTATTTGGTGGATCGAGAGCTTGGACGAGGTGAGTTTGGTGTTACTTACCTTTGTATAGACCGTCAATCGAGGGATTTGTTGGCTTGTAAGAGTATTTCGAAGCGGAAGTTACGGACGGCTGTGGACATTGATGATGTTAGGCGTGAAGTTGCAATTATGAAGCATTTGCCTAAGAATTCCAGTATTGTGTGCTTGAAGGAAGCGTGTGAGGACGAGAATGCAGTGCATTTGGTGATGGAGTTGTGCGAGGGCGGCGAGCTTTTTGATCGGATTGTGGCGAGAGGGCATTACACGGAGCGAGCAGCTGCGTCTGTCATGAGAACAATTGTTGAGGTTGTGCAGCTATGTCACAAGCACGGGGTAATTCATAGAGATTTGAAGCCTGAGAATTTCTTGTTTGCTAACAAGAAGGAGAATTCCCCTCTCAAGGCAATTGATTTTGGATTATCTATATTCTTCAAGCCAGGTTAGAATTTTGATTCGAATGTAGCATTTATAGAGTAAACTCTTAGCTTGATATATGCAAGTAATCACGATTTTTTCACACTGTTCTGTTCTCTGCGTTGTTCAGGATCAAATTAGCTACTGAATGAGCAGAAAGCAATCATTTCTAGTTGAAATGTGCTTTTTGGCTGATTTACTAGTGCCCGAGCGTTTAGAGTTGTTTTTCTGTTCTGAATTTTTATTTCTTGGCCCCATTTGATGTAAAAAGATTTCTAATGTGGTCTAGTTGTTCTTGAA
>JBBMEG010080556.1:0-11322 GCA_037832605.1 Cyclanthera cordifolia | reverse complement strand
TCTTCATTAAACGTTGCCGGTTCCCTGTTTCGACCTCCTTCGTGAATAGACTTTGAGGGTTGGATGTGTATCAAAATGCCATCACGATTTCTGTAAACTTAGTAACACTTATCTTTTAATATTTATAAATGTGATGGTAAGATGGTGGAGGCAGAAGGGGGCCGGGGAGGAAGAGAAAACAACCATCTGAAGAATACTGTAACAGGGATTCGAGATAAAATTACCACGCACGACTAGAAATAATGCTGGTGGGTTAGCATTGCTTGGATACTGAGGCACAAATTCCTGCGGTACCTTGCTGCGATAAAATTAGAGATGGATGCAGAATATACTTCAGCTGAAGTTGGGCATAACATAGCATCACATATTCGAACCAGAAATCACCTGAGAGCTTCAGCCCCTAATATTTGTTCTCGTGGAATCCATCCATCAATATTCATCAGATCCAACCAGTGACTAAGAATATCTAAGCTAATATGAACATCCCATCGCCTGTTCAACATTAGGAACCATGAAGGTAAGGTGTCAAGAAAGATAACATTGTGAATATTTATCATCCAAAAACAAATAATGTATTTGTTGAAGATATAAAATGAACTGTACATCTAGAAACTACAAGCACTTGCCAGATTAGAAGTTGATGGAAACCTTCATCCCACAAAAATCCCCTAGGGAAGACAGGACGGCATGGAACAGCTGTGTATAGCTCAGCAGGCCAATAGAAAAGGAAACTATCATGAGTTCCAAGCTGCAATAAACGTAGTGCTGCATTTCTTCAGATGCCAAACTAGTAAACATGCAATAAAATATTCGCTGATTTCAATGCAAAACAAATAGAGTACCTAAAAATATACATGGAACTGAAAAGAAAAAAATGATATGGTACCAGAAAGTACAAATACAAGTTGTATAATCTGCTTCTTCCCAAGTGTAAAAATCCAGTCGTTCAAGTCTAATATTTTTAAGCAGGTAAATTTTGTTCAAACAATGGGAGTGATATCACTAGATTATTTAATAAGACAGTTGAAGAATTAGTACGCTAATAAAGAATGACTTTACTTGAACACAATTTGTTCTGTAGGTCGTACTACCTTGTCCTTGACTTCTAAAGTAGGCTAATAAAGAATAATAATTAAAAAAAAAAAAAAGCATGAAATAATATCTACAACGGGGAGGCTTCTGTAACCAGCACATGATATTTACAAAGATTTTCAAGATATGCAAACAAAGAATGTGGAAAAGCTCCAATCACTTACATGGGAAGCACCCCGAAGTGCAATTTTTGACTGGCCATAGAAATAGCCAATGCCACCTAACAAGTTAGCAACAGCAGCCTTACCAACAGTTGTGGTTTCTAAATCAAACTGATCATAATAAAAAAATGAGATCCATCAAAGAAAAATTACAAGATTAAGAACCGAGAATATAATCTAGCATCAAAGAAGATAAAATCACTTGGACGCTGAGAACTCAAGCTTTGATTCTGCCACTTTTTAGACAAACTCAAACACAAGCAATGGAAAAGTTTACCTAACAGGTCATTTGTGTTATTGGATAAATATATTCTACTTTTGATACTTTGCTATGAGTTTGACTAACAGTGTCAGACTTTCTGACATACAATTCTGATGCATATTTATACATATTTAGAGTTTCAACTGTATCTAGGATTAAGCAACGTTCATTGTCCAATTCTTATAGTTACAACACCCTCCCATCCAATTGGAGAGATCTTAGGTAATTCTTCCCCCATTGGGCTCTTGCCCTTTTGTAATTTCATTCATCAATGAAATTATTTCTTAATTAAAAAGTGTCAAATATTCTTATTAGTTATTACTTTTTTTCAACATGAGGGATACAAAAACCTTAAGGAGGGGTGTCACATCTTTACCAAATCGAGCAATAATTAAATAAATAACTAACACAGTAACACAGGAAATTAATTCTATATTTTTCAGAGAAAACCACTAGAGAATGATGTGAATACTAAACGCCGGGGGGAGGGGATTCACTACATAAAAGCCTATGAGGTAACATGGGAAGATGCAGGAAATTATATTCAGTATGATAAATTATTACTTGATAAAATTGTTAAATGATTAGTGGGTTTCTAAACTTCAACCCAAACCACTGGTTCGTCCTTATCCAATTTTCCATCATCAAGAGAAAATACCACGTGCAAACCACAGAAAATGCAAAACAAAATTGCAAAATAAAGATAACATAGTAGGATGATGAGATCCGAAAGTCACCAAACTATAAATACCTTGTTCGCCAAACCGAAGCATTTCTCAAATCTGGTATCAAATTCTAATTGCTTTTCCTTCAGTTGATTAGTTAGTGACGAACCTAATTGAAGAGGGAACAAACAGAACACATGAATAATGGAAGCCAGAAAACATAATAACATGTTCGAGATTAACTAACCAAAACTGTAAACATGCAAAAGCATAAACACGATTTAGATTTCTCCCACATAAAAAAATGTAAGGATTTTCTTTTCCTCTTGTCATCTGCATGGTTTTCCCTACTACATGATGCTACAAACAAACAAACAAAATTAAATCAACAAGACAACAATTTTCTTCTTCATTGGTTCATTGATAAACCTAATACTGTTTCGTAGTTTCACTTCTTACGCAGTACAGTTGTCTTGTCAACACACAAACACACAAGCAAATACGTGAATTTTCTTTCTCAACTCTAAACTAGAGTCATGCCAATTTCCAACAACTAAATGAATCATGTGGGTCCAAAATAAGATTCACAGTAAGCACCTGTAAGGCTGTTGATACGTTCCTCTTCTCTAGAACTTGGAAAACCAGTCCCGGAAATGAAAGCCAAATCTGTCCTAAATGGAATTCTTCCCGAGATCTGTGAAATAAAATAAATGAAATACACGACAAAAAAAAGAAAGTCACTCATAGGGTTTAGATATTCCTACTTTCTCCATGATACAGAGCTTCGCCTACATAAAAACATACCTGGAAAGCTAAAATATTTGAAGAATCATCAGCTGTGTCAGATAGCTGCAGTCGACCAAATTTTCTAGCCTATAGAAACGAATAAAATAATACAAACAAATGTTGCTACATCACAGATATGTTAACCCATAAGATTATCCAGTGGGATAAGCTAGACATCATGAGAATTGAGATATCCAAATGCATTAAAAAAATAGGGCAACCTACTTGTGCACCAAGATTTTCTTGGACAAGTTCAGATAAGTTGTGAAAATGTTCCGTCCTAAAACCACTGTAATGGACTTCCAAATCATCCTGCATGGGCAATAAGAAAAAAAAATGATATTGCCAGGTTCGCCTCAATGGTTCAATAAATAAAAAAGTCTAGTATGGGCAAACAAACCAGATTATGTCAGAGGCAATCCCCATTACAATAACCACACCAATTCTGAGATTTTCAGGAGAAAAATCTTTCTGGAAAACAACTGGGAGAATTGGTGGGAGGCTTTGTGGAATTCTTGAGAGATGCGTGATTTTTTTTTTCTTATAAGGAAATAATAAGGGTAGGGGGAAGAGAGAACCACCACTCACCAAAAACTAAAGAAGAGCTTTCCAAATTTTCATGATCATGGAAAGACTAGTTAGAAAAGAATTTCTAGAGTTACAATAATATCAAGAAGGGGCATGATGTACATTCCACATAAAATTTTGATTTCTTTCCAATCACATATGCCAAAGGAGCGCTCTTGCCTCACAATTACGAAGAATTATAGCTGTTTTTTAAAGCTCCAACCAAAAAGCAGTTGGCTGAATCAACCATTTATTTCCTTAGGCAAACAGAAAGTGACACAAAAAATATTCAAGAGAAAAGAGTAGCCCTCAGCAAAGGCAGTGAATAAGATGTGGTCGATGGACTAATATCCTCAACCAAAAGATCGAAGATTAAAATTTTCTACCCTACATGTTATTAAACTCGACCACGTAAGTTCAAGAGTGGAACAAGTAAAATAGGCTTGTTTTCAGATTCCAAAAGCACATTCTTCGTAATCAGGAATTCCAAGTGGATTAGTAGTAGTAAATGCCAGAGCTAGTGAATAAGAATTCACGTAACTCAAACATTGGAAATTTCTCAAAAAAAGAAACTATGAAGTATGTTTTTATGAGAATCGTAAGAAAAAACATTGCAAAAAAAAAAAAATCTAGAGATGCATCACACAATTACTTAAGAAATTTACCCTGGATTTTAAATGTAACTGCCAATTTCCAACATCACTTCGTGAACCTGATGCTAGGAGCGAAGTTTCATGAATGTCCATGGCATCTCTACCCAAACTTAAAGAATTTCCATCTTCATCTGCCAAATAGAAAAAGAGATGTCCAGTTTCCAACAATTCCTCAGTCTTCTCAGATCTGCAAATCCAGGAAGAAATAATAAGAGCTTTTACAAAAAAAAGAAAAGAAGATAAAATCAAGTGATCTCAAACGGGTTCCAGGCTTTAAGCCTTCATCCTGCAATACCTCAATTTACATTCATATTACGAGAAAGAATTTCAATGCAGTTTATACATCATCTTTCCTTTGACACTTACTGGATGCCTACTTGTAACTAGTTTCGATAGGAGTGAAACCGTTTGTTTCCTATTATAGTATACACTTCATTTTTTCTTTGACACCTTCTGAATGCCTACTCGTCTTCTGCAAATGGATCAACAAGGAAAATCCAACCCAAATATTATCCAAGACTGGTGAAAGAGGTTTTTCATGTCGTGTTATATGTTCACCAAATAGTCCAATCATTTACCAATAAGTAAATAATAAGAATAAAGTAAAATATGAATCCTGGTCTATCAAAGGATAAGAAGTTAAGAAAAGTTCATCAAGAAGACTTTATATGCAGAGCTATATTTTAATGAACTAACCGCACACGAGTTCCAGTCCACTGTCAGTATTCAGTCCAGTTATACTACATCTACTTTCTATAAAGAAGGTAGTTCTGGAAAGCTCTTCAATGTTATAGACAAATTAATGGAGACAATACTTAACATTTTCATCTATTAAAGTAATTTACCTCTTGCTATTAACTTCAATGCGAACAGTCCAATCTCCACCATAACCACTACCACTCTCCTTTGTTTTCAGAAAACTTGTTGCCAAAGTCATATCCTGGTCAACAAGAACTTGATGTCCAAAGTCACGCGCATTATGATGAGTCCAGCCGTATGTGCTTAGGTCATCGGAAGCTTGGCATACATGCCTCACGACATATCTTCCATTTTGAACACCTATCCACATTAAGCCAGCAAGCAATGAATGAGGAGTCCTGAGAGATAAGAGTACTATTTATTAGCTAAAAAACTAGATATTTGTATCAATAATATGATAGAGGGCATGAAGAATAAACTATTAGATCATTCGTTCCTTTCTAGCTTTTACAGAAAATAGATGTAGAAAATTTGGTAGAAAATTCGATTCTGAACTATTAACTAGCTATAGAAAAATACAACTACCTTGCTAGGTTTGAATCATAGAAATTCGTTTAGAAATATAATCTAACAAAATGTACCAACTATTTACAATGATTAGGAGAACATAAATAGACTACCAGAACACACAAATTCAAGAGAATCGAACCACTCAAGCATCAAGCCACCAAGCTCGCTTGAGATTATGAGTAAGTATTATAATTTATTGTCACACACATTTTATGCGTGGTAGAATAACGAAGAGTTTCCTACGTACTCAAATTCAATAGTTAAGCATCTTATGAACTTCGAAAACATTTATAAATTCAAATGTTGAGTAACAAAGATCGTACAAAAACAAATTAATACTTTCCCTTCAAGTCGACTCAGTACCTGGCTCGTATTCCAAGATAAAGATGAGGTCGATAAGTTCCCCAATACAAGCTCTCTTTATGTTCGCCTTGAAACTGTTACGAAAAGCAGCGGTTATAGGACAACAAAAGAGTGATACACAACAAAAATTCAAAATAGCAGAACAGAAATTATTGAAGAAAAAGAACAAATAGTTAAATAACTCTTTACCTGAGGAAGGTCGATAACTTTCGGAGCAGGAAATGGCGTAAGAACCCTAGGAGTAGCCGGATGATCCTCGCCGATCATCAGGCTTCTGATCAGATACAAGATGACGAAAAACGCGACTAAGCTAAAACCTACCATGACCTTGAGATTAACATTGAAAATGCCGATAGAATGACGAGATTTATTTCTATCCCTGAGGCTTCTGGAGACAACCGGATATTGACGGACGGAATCGTCGCCGTCGCCGTCGATGGCGGCGGATGATTTAACTCGACTGCGAGGATTCCGTCGACTGTGTCCAGTCATGTTCAAATCAAACGCTGCAAATCGAAGGAGCAAGAACAATTACCTCTTTCCTTGATCGCTTGGAGTCGTTAGAAAGAGGAGTGAAGTGAAGAGAAAATTAGTTGTGTGTTTTTGAGTGTGAGATTTCTAGTTCGTTGAGGTTTGGACTTCTGAAACTCGTCTGGCGACGCTCTCACCTCAGTCGCGCGTGAGGTGAAAATGTTATAAATAGTTTAATTGCGCGCTAAATAATAAGCTGGGAAATTGTGTCTTGTCTTTCACTGGATGTCTAAGTTGTTGGGCCGCGTTCATTCATACGGCCCAACAGTTCAGGCCCATTTAACCAACATTAATAGAGCCTGAAACTAGAGTTGTTCACGGGAAGAATGGGGGCAGGGTTCGAACAAACGGACATAGAAATTCATTTCTCATCTGCTATTAAACCAATATTCCTACCAAATCACTTATCAAACTTTATATCAAAATCATAGGAATGTGTATTTCAATTTTTTTTGTTCAAATATATTATAAATGAAATTTTATAATCATTTTTTAAATAATCTCATTTAAATAAGATTTACTACAATTTTTCCTTTAAAATTATTAAAAATAATCTTTATTTATAATTACTCATAATAGTTATTCATTTTTAATCGCTAATTCTAATCACTCAAAATAATCATTCATTTCTAACAATCTATTATTAATCATTCGTGTATAATCATTCAATTATAATTATTCATTATTAACTTTTCAAAATAATCATTCATTTTTAACAACATTCAAATAAGTTGTCTATAATCACTCTACAAAAATCATCAATTATAATCTCTCTACAAATAATCACATCCGAGCACTATAACTAAAATTCAAAGTTCTAATCACTCAAAATAACTTCTCAATTATAATCACTCAACAATTCTACCTCCAAATATCTTAATACGATTTTCTTTCTTTTATTTAGATTAAAATATAATTTTATTCGCATTCTTTATGTTTTTGTTCTATTTTTCTCTCAAATCTTAAAAAAAAATTAAATTTAGTTTTTGAACTTTCAAATTTATTTGATTGTGATCATTTATCTTTTTCTATTTTGATCCATAAACTTTTAAATATTCAATTTTAGTCTTTGAACTTCTAAAATAATTTAAATTTTGTTCTATACGAAAAAGTTTTTGTTTATTTTGCTTTATCAAGACAACACATCTTTCTTTATAAATGTTAGATATATGTTTATGTATTTTTTTTTTTACTTTTAAAATTATTAATATTATTGAACTAATTTAATTTAAGACTAACTTTAAATTCATCATAAAAACTCATTTGATATTATTAACATTATTAAAATAAATTCAAAACAAAACGGAACAAACTTAAAGAATCTATATATGAATCAAAAATTAAACATTTTAAGGATAGAAACCAAAATGAAATAAATTCAAAGTTTATGAAATAAATAATAGTTTAACATTTTATTTAATATTTATTGTGAGTTACTTCTTGTGAACTCTCGATTAATCTCACAAAACAAACGTTTAGTGTAGTACATTTTGATTATAACGATTAATAAAGAACGTGAAAATACGGAGGAAGAAAGAAAAAAAAAAGTTAAAAATGTGGCCAATAAGATCATTTGAAAAAAAAAAAAAAAAAACCGTTATTTGAAGTTAAAAAACGTTCCCAAAGTAGTTTACATACAAATTCACATCAGCCAAAAGGCTTATCCACTGCCGCGGCAAGGGCTGGGCACCCTCTTCTTCTTGTCACCAAGGCTCAAGCTCCGAGCCAATTTTGGAACCGGCATGCAGCACGGGGTCGACTGAGCCGATTTTCCTTTCGTCGATCTCGAACCCTCACTCGTGATTGCCTCGTTATTATTAGCTTCCGTTTTCACGAGCTCGGTGTGAACATTGCATGATGCATTTGCAATTGTTGTCCAATGATCCCTATCAAAGCTCTCGCGAAATAGCTCAATTAGTTGTTTCTTTATGACTACGGGAGAAGGCTCGGTGATCGGCATTTCCACGATGTTGAGACGTCGTATTGGAGTGCTTTCGTACGACGGTGTATTATCTATTTGTAAATAATTTTTTTTTTCAACAACAACATTCCAAAGAAGTTTCATTTTCATTCCTGATTAAACTTAAATTTAGATAGAAATATAATAAGAAAGAAACTGCATAATTTTTAATGACTCTAAATTTTAAATAAAAAATTATAAAATTTAGAACTTAGAATTAGGTTCATTTTAAAAATAAAAAATTAGTAAATATTATTTAAAGTAAGTTAGAATGTAAATATCTAAAATTTTAAAATTTAGGATGTTGTTCCAATGGTTTAACAAAACCTTAAACGATGATCATTGTCGTTTTGTGTATAAATTAATTATTCATATCATTAATAACAATAAGAATAAGTGATTGATTAAACAAAAACAAATCACATATTTATACATAATAACTATATTTTTGTACTTAATTCAATAATAATTATAAACGAAAAAACTATAAAAACTATAAAAACTAAATTTTAACTATGTCTTGTAATAATGTGAGAATGAAGTAGAGGGAATGAGAAGGAAGTTATGGATAAGAGGTAAAGAATTATCGAGAGAGAGTTTATTATTGAGGGAAGAAGATGAAGTCATATAATGTCACACCGTACAGTACAAGTATTTATATAAACAACAAAATCAAATGCTAACTTGCCAAAAGAACAGTAGCTGAACGGTATCAGTCTATACTAAAGATGACACGAATTTCCACTCAAAATTATTGTAAATTCAAAAAAAAAAAAAAAAAAAAATGTAAAGGCTAACCTAAACCTAAGCCCAATGGGCTTACATTAATAATAAACCTAATTCTAAACTAACCATTAATTAGTCTAACATCTCTAACTCATAGGACAGAAGTTTAATTTTTAAAATTAACTCAATTTAGAAAGTAATTAATTAAGACAAATGCAATGGAATGAAATTGGAAGTCAAGTTAATTGTAAAGTAAAATAATTGTAAAAATTTGAATACTGTGATTCTAACCTCCATTAACGCTGAAGAAATCTTCGTTATCAGAATCCAACCAAGCCTGTGAATCGAAAAACATCTCGTCGCCTTTACCTGCGTTAACACCATTCCTCCAAACCATCAAATTTCATAGTACAGAAAAACGACCATCAAATTATAGGTCCATGACCAACGGACATCTATCAACTAAAATAGGATTTGATAACCATTTTATTTAGGTCCGGTTCGATAACAATTTCGTTTTTTGTTTTTGAAATTTAAGTCTACAACTACTACACTAATCCATAATTTTCATGACTTTGATGGTTTACTTGTGTTTATTTATGAAATTTGGTAAGAATTTATATACTTACTTCGATAAAAGGATGAGACATAGATAGATAATTGAGGTAAATATAGATTTAAATTAAAAAAAAAAACAAAAACCAAAATAGTTAGGAAAAGATTCTTAGTTTTTTATTTTCAGTTTTTGAAATTTAATCTTGTATTTATTAAAATTCTCTACGTATAAACTTATCCGGTGAATCTTAACAAAATTTCATAAAAAAAAAAAAAAAATTGAAGTAATTTTTTTTAACTTTTAAAATTTGATTTAATCTTTAAAAACATAAGTAAAAGGTTGATATTAGTGAATATCGTTCGAATACTACTTAAATTTCAAAAACAAAAAATCAAATAGTTATTAAATCCTAAAATAATTTATTTTATTGAGCATTTTTCAACCATAACTAAAAAGGAAAAAGAAATCACAATTTAAAAAAATAAAATAAAATAAAATATAGCAAAAACTAGTTCAATAGTTTAAATTAAATCTTAATTTCAATCAAGTAAAATTAAAAACTTCAATCAAAATCGATTCAGAAAAAAAAAGCAATCAGGATAAACTGATGGAGCACAAGAAGTAAAATAGATTAAAAAGAATAAAAGTTAAAAGATTTGCTATAAATGAATAATTTAAAAAAAAAATTATTATAATTAAATTAAAATTACTAATATTATTATTTTAATATGAGAAATCGAATCCATGACATCACAGACTAATGCTGTCTAGCCATTTAATCTGTTTTTTAATTTTGAAAACTAAATCTACAATTACAATTTTCACACTAATTCATTTAGAAAAAAAAAAAAAAAAAAAAAAAATTAAGGCAGGAATCAAACCGAGTTGTGGAGAACCGGCGAAATGGTTCATGGACAAAGACAAAGGACTCGAGCAAAGCCTCCCGAAATCCTTTTCCCAAACGGCAGCGCTGGGTTCAATTGGCTCGTTAACATGAACCACGGTCTTCGAACCGAGCCGCCACTTGAATTTTGAACCAGATTTCTGGTCTCTATGAACAAGAACACAGTTCCCCATACCCAAAAACAGAGACTCAGCAATGGCAACAGCAAGATGAAAAAAACTTGCATTTCAATAAACAGAGAATGAAAAAGAAAATTTATTTTTATTTTAATTTTATTTTTTTGGGCAACAAATTAAAAGTCTTTTGAATTGGGTCCTGTTTGGGAAGGTGTGGATTGGTCTTCAAAGTGAAGTAATGGCATTTAATTTGCTATGACTGGCTGGGTCCCCTTTGCATATTTATGCTTTTGCTTGTTGAAACAAAGTAATGCTTTTTAGAGGTTACTTTTTGAAGAATTGGAGCCTTTGTTTTATTCTTTATTTTGTGCCGTATTTTCTTTATAAAGTGTTTGGTTCATGACTTTGCTCCCAATACAAGATATGGAATTGTTTATTTATTTATTGTTCGTTAAAATACCATTTTGGTTCCGAGGTTTGTTCGATCTCTGTATTTTTAAAAGTTCAATTTTTTCAGTTTTTAGATTTTCAAGTTTGTTCCATCTTGATCCCTAAACTTTCAAATATCTAATTTTAGTCTTTTGACTTCTAAAAAATATTTTACATTTTAGTCCCTAAAATTAAAAAAAAGTTCGGAATTGGTCTTATAAATTTGAAGTTGATTGGTTCAACAATATTAATGATTTTAATATAAATAAAGAAATATATGAA